>JASPKZ010006718.1:0-17934 GCA_030220185.1 Diploptera punctata | reverse complement strand
TATTAGTTGACAAAATGGAAAATCATATTGAAGTTATAAATTCCATTCATCTTGAATATAAATAATCCATAAAGTGGAATGAAGTGTTAGTGAAAAGTTTACCGTGTGGACATTCGTCATCCATTACATATATGAAGTAATAATTCTTCTATAAGTGAAATGTATTAACCCAAGCCGGATTTTTTTTAAATTTATTGATCTACAAGATTCATCTAAACAGAAGTGAAAACTTTAATAAAATAACATTTAGTTTTATTTGTTAACAAAGTGTCGTTATTTGTTTATGTAAGAAACTTTTCCTCATTCCCCTGACGGGAGTCATCAGTGCCATGGCAAAATTACGTGATCCAAATTATTGCAATCACATATCTACAACGTGGGACATCACACCCAGCAACCCACTTTCAAACTAACAAGGGTCCATTCCATAAAACCGCCATATATTATTGGGAGCATTTCATTATCCAGAATTGTACGGTGTGCCTCAGAGTTCATTTTACCACGAATAAACCACCAGTAGTCCTGCACCGTAGTACGAGAAACACCATCACTTCCACTACACACAAATTTCCGGTAGACACCACATCCAAACACGTCCATCAGATCGAAATAATGTGAGTCTCCGACTCGTTAATCCCAGAACCGATTTCCATTGCTCCAGGTGCAGTTACGATGACTATTTAACTCATTGCCCAGATGGGAGGTCAATGACCAATCACGTTTCAATGATTTCTGTTTTACAACCAATCACAGTCGCGTTTCACCAAATATTTATCAATATTAAATTTACCACATTAAAGAAGCTCCTCCTTTTTAATATTCTGTTCAACAGGGTCTGACCATTAGTTTGCAGAGTGACTTAACTCTGTAAGAAATACTGCTACCAGATTGTATATATAGTGCATGAATGTCAACACATAGCGCTTGTAGGAGTTAATATAAAAATTATTTGTAGCAATTGATTATACCACCAAAAGAGAAGAACCACTGTTTGCACTTTCTTAAAATTTACTTTTTCCGAAGTAATAATCCAGAAAAATATAATTGTCATATTTCACAACATACATCAGAAATGAATTAATATACAATTTGAATGTGTTTACATTTTTCTCCACTAGAGAGCATTGTTACAATATTGCGTTCCTTTAGCAATAAATAGTATGATCTGGTTTGCAGTAATAAACAAAAGAAGCGGGATGAAGCGTACCAATCGTTTCTCACTTGTTTTCAAACATTGCCCGTTTACATTAATATATAAATATTTTTAAAATAACTACAATAATAATGATTTGTGAGTAAACAGCTTAATTTTATTCATTAAATAGTCCTAACAAATGCCACTCTTGATTTCCAAATTCTCCAGATAAATTCACTCCTCATTTCGTGAGTCGTGAATTTATCGATAATTTGGAAATCACTCGTGGCATTACTTATGAATAAAACACCACCTGAGTCTCTGAGCTTTATTTGTCTTCGTGATATGTGGGCTTATGTGCTTGCTGCTCTTCCGTGGTATCCGAGTTGATGGGCCTCTGTTCGTAAAGTTCCAATGGAAACAGCCACGTTTGTTGCTGCTTGAAACTCCTATCTGATGGTAGCTATTGGTTGTGTCCTATTCTTTATCATCTCACGTTTGAGAGTTCTGCGATCTTGTTGGTCAGAATTTTCGGTCGTCCTGAATGTTGACCATTGTCACAAGTCTATCGACCTTTCACTTACGTATGATGAATGCTACTGTTGATTTGGACCTGTTTACCCTGCTAGACAGTCCACTGAGGTGGCAGCCCACAATTATGCCCTTATCAAAGTCAGATAGCTCTGCACCACGTGTCATCTCGTTCTCAATTGGTATTGTGACTCACTGTAAACACATACCAACCAAACTCATGGGTGCCCCAATTACTTTATAGTAGAGAGTGTATAAATTTATCGAATAAAAATCACATGTTCAGCATATAAATAAATCTATGTATAAATAGGGCTAAGACAAAAAAGTTAAGTACCATTTTCTTCTCTCTGGTTGTCAGCCGATTTTTTTTTTAGTAGCGATTGACGAGCTTTATTGTTATCAATAAAAAAATTTTGGAAACAGGTAGTTCTGCCGTTTTTAATGCAAAAGTCAAAGTTTATGAAAATTCTCCATGGTGCAAGAGTTAAATTTCTTACAGAGAATCATGTGATATACGAAGACCATGTCCAAAAAAATATCTACTGTTTTAAGCTGCAAGGCACCTAAAATTCAACGCCAAAGCTCTCCCATTTAAAACATAGGGAAGTAATACAGTGCACTTTGTGTTAATCACAGAGGTAGACAATAGGCCAGTCAGTGGTGTAGCACAATGGACATGTCAGCAGGTCGGGTCCATCGGCTGTTATAGCTGGTTTTATCTATTTGGAAACGATACTTATCGTTAGCTAGCCAAATTCCTCACGTTGATGGGTGCTAATTTAGAGTTACTATCGCCCCATCATCAGTTACACTCCAGTATGAATATATTTACTCTGTATTTTTTATGATTATAGTCTTAATACAATTTAAAACTAACCAATATATAATATTATATAAAGTGACGTGTTATTTATGGTCGAATTTCAACCACTTGGCGAACACTAGTTATTATTGGCTATAATTAAGAAAATTATTATACTTTTATATACTGTTAATGTTCCATCGCTGTGGTGTCTCGAGGTAGCGTGCTGCCTTGTCACACCAGCGGGCCGGGTTCGATCCCCGGTCGGGGCAGTTTTTCTGGGTGAGGTTTTTATCGGGGTTTTTCCTCACCTGAAAGACAAATGTCAGGAAACTTTAAGGCCCAAAAGGTCCCCGAAAATCATATTGGCCATCATCATCCTTCACCGGTGTGGAAAGCAACGGGAAGCTACCACACCTACAATTCCCTAGTAAAGCTGCAAAGCATAAGCACGATAATTCTATGATTGCAGTGAAAGACCTGCCTCGTGGCAGAATTACTATGGATGGATGGATGGATACTGTTTAATACTTCACAATTCCATGTGTGTGTTCATAGACTTTTTTGCGCGATAGTGCGTTTTGTCGTACTTACAGCCAATGGCGACCATGATTGAAAGTACACCTTCCTACAATTTCGCGGTTACCAACCTAAATAACTATACTGTAACCATTACATTATTACAAACACCTCGTGTGGGAAGTAAAACTACTGTCCTTTATATATATACTACGTACAATGTTATATACAAAATATATCCAAAAGGTAGTGTTAATATACTTTATACGAAACAAATAACTGCATTTTTAAATAAAACTGAACTTTATTTGAAACAATTTAAGCCAATAAATACGTAATTGCTGCCATTTTATCACTGATTTAGTGTCACGGCCTGCTGCAGTCTCAACCAATAAACATTGCCCACACTGTTAACGCCAGTCAGTTGTTTATAATGAACGCAAATATTTCCAACAAAGATGTTATTATTTTACTATTATTTATTATTTTGGAAACGCCATCGCGCAAAAAATAATGTACAACGCACGTTTGTGAAGTGTTTTACAGAATCTTGGAAATTAAAAACCTCGCTATCGCTCGGTTTTTTAAACATTTCCTCGCTTCTATAAAAAACCATTTCCCAACCTCACATCGTAATATACCATTACCGACATTACTTTATCGGCCTCTAATCAAAGTACAGTAAACCTTAAAAAAAAGATTTTATGGGATTAATGAAATGGAACCCACTGATTTGTAGGACTAAATGTCGACGATTTTTTTAAGGAACATCCTTTGAAAATAAATTAAGATTTTCTAAAAGTTATCATTATTTGAGGGGTATAAATGGAAAAAAAGGAAAAGTTAATATAGATGAAAAATAAGATAATTTAAGAAACAGAGAGAAAAAGAGATCGACGAAGAATTCTACGCCTCGGGTTGCCATGGTAAACAGAGAGTGGACTGGAAGTAACCAACCACAAAGGCACAGAATTATAGGTTTAGCAACACACGGATATCATCACAAAATGTGCAAAAATACAAAATTCCTCCAACACGAGTGATTCGTGTGAATGCAAGATATGCGACAAAAGTGTGAGCGATACCATTACAAACAATGCAGAATATGGACAGGATCACTGAACGAACTCATAAAAGACAAATCATAAACTTATAACTTAATGCTCTTTCGAGTGCCTCTTACCAATTTATTATTATTATTATTATTATTATTATTATTATTATTTATTATTATATAATTATTATTATTAAAATAGATAATTTTAAGAAGTAAATAGTGTAACTCTAAGATTATAAATTATTTACGTAAATTGAAAACTCAACAGAAAACAATAGACCTACATAGAAATTAGCTGGTGATTGTTAGAAGTATGTATAAATGATCAGATATATTTTTAGAATATTAAACTTTGGAAAAACGGTAAAATAAATACAGTACACGTTCCTTATTCGCGGGGTATATGTTCCGCAAATATGCTGCGAATATGGAATGGTAATTTGTATGGGTATATAGGGGATACGTTCCAAGATTACAGATAAAAATATAAAATTATCAAAATAAAATCAATAATGAGAGATTTTGAACAATTTTTATTAATTTTATTATGTCAGATTTGGCAAGGACTTAAAAAACCTTTTTTTTCTCTGTTTTGCTGCTTTTAAAAGGTCTTTCATTAAGATTGATATTCAGCTGTGAATTTTGCGATAGAATTCCTTATTTTGTCTTCGGATTTCTTGATTCACCAACATTGAAACAGCGTGATATAGACGCAATCGACTCGCCAACGCGTATAAACCGTCAGGAATTCCTATTTTTACTTTAAACGGCAACACTAACTTTGTTCTCTTCGGTACTAATTTTTATTTCCTTTTACTCGACATTATAAACTGGGAACAAAGCACAATGGACACGTGTTATTCATCAAAATATTGCAACGGATGACAAGTTGAAACAATGATATACGATCGTGGCGATGGAGGTATTTATCAAAGTACATACTGGCACGTGAAATACAACAGCTTTTAACAATGAACTTTAGGGTTAGTGATAATAGGGTTTGTTTGTTTAGATGTTTATTTGCCCATTAGTTTGAGTCATTATTTGTAAAAAAAAACGCCTTGGCACCTGCCTGCAGAAAAAAATAAACTGCTGATGGTTAATAAAAAAACTTATACCGACTGGACCCGCGAATAAAGAAAGTTTTAGCCGCGAATGCAGGAACTGCGTCGCAATTTTTTAACCTGCGAATAAGGATAGCATTTTATGCTGTAAATATTTGTATTTAAACACGATGATTCTCACAGCGCAGTCATAACTTTAATGAACGCCAGTAACACTATGGTTATGCTCTGTGATTGAATTCAAGTTTTACTTGGGCAAATTAGGAAATATGTATACAATTTTCCTAGTAAATATATTTAAACTTATCCCATAGTAATTCTGCCCGAAGGCAGGTCCTTCACTGCAATCATAGCATTTCCATGCTATGCTTGGCAGCTTTACTAGGGAAATGTAGGTGTGGTAGCTTCCCGTTGCTTTCCACACCGGGTGAAGGATGATGATGATGATGATGGTGATGGCCATATGATTTCGGGGACCGTTTTGGGCCTTTAAAGTTTTCCTGACATTGTTATTAACCAGGTCAGGAAAACCCCGATAAAAACCTCACCCAGAAAAACTGCCCCGACCGGGGATCGAACCCAGGCCGCTGCGTGACAAGGCAGCACGCTGCCTCGAGACCACAGCGGTGAACATTTTAACTTAAATAATTTTAATTATTTTGGATTTATTGTCATGTTAACTGTAAGCATATGTGCAGAGTATACTGTAAGCAGTTCTAAGAAAGGATAATATCATTTAATATTGTTATTCTGGAATAATATACATAATTCAGCTGTATATTGACTTAGGCTTTCACGGCCGGAGTTAGTATGATGTTCTTGAAGATTTACGGGCTGTTGGCCGTAGTCTTGAGGCTTGAAGCTCCCCGACGTTTCGCCAGAGACTGCGTCCGGCATCCTCAAGGGTTGTCTCTGGCAAAACGTCGGAGAACTTAAAGCCTCAAGACACACGACCATCAGCCCGGAAATCATCAAGATTCATCATTCAACTGTGTCTTTTAAAGTTTGATTATTTTACTCTCATAACATTGTATCGTGATGGGAAGAAAAGAACAAACTAAAAATGAGTAGACGGATAGTTAATTAAAAGATACAAAGTAAACAATAGAAAAGAATGAGTAAATGATTTTAATACCATGTTTTCTGTGCAAAAGTGCTCTAAGTAAAATAAGGGATTTTTCATTCGATTCTAAAGAATTAGTGTTTACCATGCTTACCACTGGTTCCGAGGTTTACGGATTATGGATTTTTAGGGCGTAAGAATCCTGAGTACATATTCGTTCGGAAAAGAACAAAATCCGTGGGACCCGTACCACGGCTTTGTGGGCGTGAAAATAAACTCAAGTTCACAAAAAGAGGCATCTGAGCAAAATCATCGATCCCTTTTCACGCGCAAATTATATACTACCACTAATGTCATTAGCTGTTAAGAGAAAGTCATTAAATAACATACTAACAGAAAGGATTTTCGTACGCATTCAACCTTAAATCTTTTAATTTTAAATCTAATATATAAAAATGTTTGTTTGTTTGTTCGTTCGTTCGTATTTTATGCGCTGCCATACCATTCATCCGATTGTGATGAGGCTTTTTGCAAAATGTTCAGGATTTTCCCGGGATGAATATGGGCTATAAGAGAATTTTAATGCTCAAGCCTTTCACCCTTAAAGATCACCCTTTGTAGTAAAAAAAACTTGAAGAAAAAAAGTCCCCTTTTTTTACGCCTAAATGGCTTAGCTTCCTAAACCATAACAAATACACTAAATTAATGTACACATAATTGAATATCTCAATAAACTCTACAAAAATATCCACGGCAGCTTATGTTTATCTGTTTACGGATAACTCACAATAGCCATTTTTGTCTTTCGTTGATGCCAAGAAGATCAGGATAAGTAGATTCCCGGGCAAGCTCGCGTTGCCATACCGTAACATCCGATTGTGATGGAGCTTTTTTGCAAAATGTTCAGGGAATTTTTCCGGAAAGGTTATAGGCTATAAGAGAATTTTAATACTCAAGCCCTTCACCCTTGTTGTGAAAAACGTAAAAAATAGTAGTTTCTTTTACGCCAAAATGGCTTACGCTGCCTAAACACAAATTTATTGTACACAGAATTGAATATGTCAAAAAAACTTACCAAAAAGTCCGCGACAGCATATGTTTATCTTTTATGGATAACTCACAATAACGTTTTTTTGTCTTTCAGGTCATTTATGCCAAATACATCGGGATTACGTAGATTCCAGGCAACGCTGGTAATCATCTCAGGGTATCTAAAAATAATTACGATATGACTTACTTGTAGTGGTTGCTTGAATATTAAATTTTGGAAGATTAAATTTTATTTACTATTTGGATTGTATGAAAGGTAGTTTGGAAATAGAATTAATAGTGTATGGTTGTTTTTAGCTGCGATAACGAAGAGAACAAATTATAATTATATTCCTTTACTTATTCAACTAAGCATAAAACACTATTTTCGTATTTCAGCATAGTTTATTGCCAAAGAAGATCGGGATAAGTAAGTTTTTTGGGCAAACGCCGGGTAATCAGCACATGGTATCTAACAAATAATGATATAAATTTATAATTATTTTCTCTGTATTTATTCAACTAAAGCGTAAAATTTACATCATTTATTTAGACGTAGCAGCGCACGCCGGGTATATTAGCTAGTATGTAATAATTGTTAAAATATTTTTATATATAGGATCTATATGTAATACTGTATATATAAAGAAATTTCCAAGCACTATGATCAGAACCCCCCTTGTTTAAAACTAATATTTGTAACTTTTGTCTCTCTCCAGCATCAGTCTACTCCATATCTCTATACATTTCCGCTTCCTTTTAACTTCTAAATTAACTTCCATTGAAATATGTGCAATCACTGTAGTTTGTATCTTTGTTTCAGTTCTTAAATAGTTTTATTTTCAACCACTATGTGAACAAGCGAAATGCAATATTGATATTCTGTTATATGAATGTGTAGACCTGACCTCATTTAGTGAATGTTAACTTATAGGCCTATTACGTTTGTTAGATTGGTGAACGATATAATTGTGATGATTGAACTCTTGTGATTTTTTATCTATGATTTTCCTTGGTAAAAGGGAAAGGAGGGGCATTTTAATTTGTATTTAAAATTTCATAAATAACTCATTAGGCGCAATGTTAAAGAATTTTATCATGAAACTATGTGCTGTGTGCGAATGGACATCTATAAACCAGTTGATCCGTAAAAGTATCAGTTTCTTTTTTTGTACTAAGCAGTACACACTGCTACAAGAATTTTGATTTTTTTTTTTCCTGCCACATAAGTATATATTTTGTGATTGTCGTTGAAATGGTTCAATTTTTTGTGTTTGCCGTACTTTTTCTTTCGCAAGTTGTTCCCCAAAAATAAAATTTAGTTGTCAAACATATTTTCATCTTTCCATTCATTATAGGCTATGGGCTAATCATACGTGCACGCATTATATAAGCTGAATTTCTGCCGACAGGGCTGCTTCATTAGTAATTTGCCCTAAGTCGTTAATTATTTTACTGAACAACTTTACCACCTATATTCATGATCATTAATATTCTAAAATATAACGCATAATGTTAAAAATAATTTTTACATACTATTTCTCATTTCAGTAGTTTATTACATTTACAAAAATGCGGTAGAATAGAACATTAGAGTAAGGTTGCGATGTAATGTGCAACTTTCGGCAACATATGAACTATAGAGAACATATAATATTTTTACAAGTAAACAAATAAGGATGAATTAATAAAATAAAAATTAATAATATCAGCACTTACTTCCTCTATACGGCTAATAAAAATGTTTTCAGGTTCATAAATTTATTTGTAATATTTGTGATATAATTTCCATTTATTGTCAGTTGGTTAGTACTGTTTGAAACGACTTCCATTTGTTTCATTAATACAAGTAATAATGCAAAATTGCTGACTTTTACATTTATATATTGTAAGTTTATGCCGTTATTTATTTTTGTTGGCATATGTTTTGGATATATTTATTTCTTTCGTAGGCTCATATTCATATTAAATTTGTCCTAATAACACCAACATGTGTATTTGATAATAGTTAAAGGGTGTCATTGTATCATTTGCTGAATACGTTTTGTTACTCATCAAGTATATCTATGTGTAAATATAGTTATTAGAAATAATATAAATTCGATCTAATATGAAATAAAATAATATACATTGCAAGAATTGAAAACATCTCAACTTATCTGTGAAACCTCGTTTCAATCTTTGTTGGCATAAATGTTATTTTAGTTTAAGCTAAATATAAATATTTGCCGCTTTAAACTACTACTAGTTCGAAAAACTATGTGACAGTTAATATTTATGAATTAAGAGGTAGGAATAGCGAACTATTGATTTCTATGAAAATTATGTATACCTATACACTCCAGTTTTTTGTATCGTGCAACGGTAATACGAACGAAACTCATCGGCCAAGGTGAATTCACCTCTGGTACTTAAGATCACCGGTTGAAATCCGGCCTCAGTCTGTGGAGTTTTGAGCGTAAATATCATGACTATGGTTTTCTTCCTGAAGAAAAATAACGCATTTGGTCCCTTCTCCTACGGGAAACACAGAAAACAACCTCAAGTCTAAGAACCATTTGAGCCAAATTTATTGACCCTTTTCACGCCCAAATTTGAATTGCCCGTAGTTATGCTAACTCTTTAAATAAAATACTTCCTTACTTACAGGAAACCAAACGGTACGCATGGGTTAGGTGAATTTGAACCGTGCATATCCAGACAAGTTTTATTATTTATTATACCAGTTCAATGTTTAAAAAAGTTAAAAATTAATAAAGAGCATAAAATCATAAGTGGTTACCACGGAATTAGCAGAAGATTTTTTTTATCGAAGGAGGTTTAGGCCTACACCTTGACTCTTTGTTATCTCCAAATATTGGAGGGGTATTTGCTTCTTTGCTCTCTTTAAAAAAAGTTGCTCTTATGAAATGGGTAATGTGTGCTTTCTAGGGAACATATAAATATGAAAGCAATAAATTGCGCATGTGAAGTGTACATTTGTGACAAGTGATAGTGGAAACATTATGCAAGTGGTGTATGTGCAGTTGTTACCTGTGACTGACACAATGTTTCAACGCAAAAGAAGTCTTTCCTAACAATCTGGCAGTGTCTCACGATCTTGACGAGTGAGTATTCATACATAACACTTCAATCTCATCTTTTTCAGCTATTCGTCAAATATGAACCAGGATAACACATTGTTGTGTGAATGCTCGGTCGCTTACCGCGAAATTAGACGTTGGTCCTAAGCTAAAGAAATATTGTATAATCCAATTAGATAACTTAGGTCCCAATATTGACATTTTATCACTAATAAAAGGTTTGTTAAATACACAAGTGATTCATATAACCTCTTTTAGTTTCAATTCGGTTGATATACCGTATTTAATGGTTGCAAGTTGAAAACCCCAGCCATAACGTTCTGCCACTGACTGGATGTTAGTCCATATTTATGATTCACAAGTATGGATGCGATGCCAGGAGTCTTTAGGGGGACGCCGTAGCGTAGTTAGTGAAGACATCACGTTGCAAGCCGGAAGGTCACGGATTCGGAGTCACGATTGAGTCAGGATATTTTAAACTGATCTAAACTTTTAGCGGGCATCATGGCCCTAGTGTGGACTCGACCTCTATTGGAAATGAGAACCGAGGCGTTTGTTGTGGGGATAAAATGCGGCCGGTACACACAAGGGTGACAAACCCGGCTGATATCTCGTGCCGATGTCTAAAAAAAGGCGGAAGTCTTAAGCACCTATTACATCCAAAGCTCCTATGGCCTGTAGTGGGCAACACATTATCTGTACCTTTGATTTTCTAGCCATATTGAAATCCTTGAATGTCTTGCGCTTTCTTTATAAATACTAAATATATAGTAACTTGCCAGATGTAAGATGTAAAGTAATCAAATAGGCCTATATTTAATGGCGTTGTCCAATGTATATACTTATTAAATCCGCATGTTAGTTTGATATAGCATTATTAATTCCTGAGACAACAGTTTGGGCATGGGGACTATAATGAGGAATTATAAATTTACAGTGTTATTTTAATCACTAGAGTGATTATTAACTAACATAGGGGCTATTTATAAGATCGATATCTATTTAACGTTAAATTTGGAACTTAAAATGTTTAAAATATTGAAATGTTAATTTTGTTTTGTCCCTTGACTTAATTGCGGAAGAAATTTATGGTTTAGCGTCAAAATACACACACTAGTTTTCTCGAATTTTTTTATTAAATTTAGTTTTAGGTAGTTTTGACGTTAAAAAATCCACTAAAAGCCATCGTTATCACCACCATCCTTTCATCGGTGTGGAAAGCAACGGGAAGGTACCACACCTATAAGTCCCTAGTAAAGCTTGCAAAGCGTAGCATGAAAATGCTATGATTGCAGTGAAAGACCTGCCTTCGGGGCTTGTAGAATTACTATGGATGGATATATTTATATATATTAATCCGCATGTTAGTTTGATATAGCATTATTAATCTCTAGAGACTAAAGTTAGGCGTGGGGACTATAAGAGGAGTTATAAATTACAGTGTTATTTTTAATCACTAGAGTGATTTATATTAGCTAACATAGGGGCTATTTGTAAGATCGATATCTATTAACATTAAATTTGGAACTTTAAATGTTAAAAATTGAAATGTTTTTTTTTTTATCTCTTTGCTTAATTGCGGAAGAAATTTTATTAAAATTAGTTTTTAGGTAGTTCTGACGTTAAGAAATTCACTAAAGCCTCGAGAACATTCATTTACCTTGCAACCACTGTCAGTCCCTTCACAGTAATTTGAAAGTGTTTATATCTGAAGCAGATTAATTAGACATGCAAATCAAGCGTGCAGTTGTTCATAATGCGTCTAATTAAGTCAATCGCTCTGCATTAGATATTGGATGGTTTTCGATCCTATTCAACTCTTAGTTCTTATTATAGGTAGAGGCTAAGTTAGTTTAGCTTCATTCATGGAAGTGGAAACTGACGTAAGTTTAGTCCCGGATACTCATAAATTGTCAACCTGACCTCACCAACATGTATAAAATTGTTACGTAAAACTCACATGTGTGGAAATTCTAAAATATGTATGTTTAACCATCTTTAAAATAAAATGAAGTGCTGTTAAAACTATGGTCATTGAACTGAAACTCAAGGGTTCCGAACTATAACAAACTGAACGATTCCGTTCCTTTCTTGTCGAACTATAAAAAACTGAACGATTCCGTTCCTTTCTTAATAATAGCTTGTCGAACGACTTAAAATGCATACATAAAAAGAAATAAAAAATAGAAGGATGCATTAACTAATGTGTGAGATTGAGACTTTGTGAAAGGAAATCAATGGTTCTGCGTACTATAAAATGCTGCAGAATAACGCTGAGAATGCAAAGTATCGTTGGGATAACTTTGTTTTATGTATTGCAGAGTTCATATTAATATATATTTTTGAAGGTTTTGAAAATCCTGAATATAGCTTTCTTTGACAGGAAGTACAGATGTGGGTTCAATCTCTGTGATTCGTCTGATAGCTGCGAATGTTAAAGGTTGTCTTGAAGTATGATATTAAATAATGAAATATAAAATAATTGAGTTCTAATTTAAAAGATGTCTTGAAATCTTAATGTGAGAAATAAATACTACAAAGTGCCGTAAAAAAAATTGTATTTTTTTTTATAATGTCAACGTCATATGGATTTATAAATGAAAGATGACAAATCCAGATGAATTCTGTACATACCCAGATATAATACTTGTGTAATGTCATCCAAGCTTTATCTTCTCATTATAGTGAAAGTACTATTTTAATTTACCAAGCGGCCGCACCCGTTTAATGATGAAAAACCTGTAATTACATCGATGTCTACTAATTGATGTCTAGACTATATGCTCAACACCGGATGCTGAATAAGTTGCCGAGCTATCAGGCGTTTTAAAACTTGTTTGCTAGGGAAGGAGACAACATTCTAAGATCCTGATTGTTTTTTTTTTCGAGAAATTCATCGACCCCCGCCAAATGTTAGCGACGCTGCGTTAGATTGTAACTATAATATTTTAAAACTTAACTCATTCACATTCCTTGACAATTTTGCATAATCCTACAAGATTATTCTGGTCATTTTGCAAGAGAAGTATATAAGTATACACTAACTTTCAAATCGGAAACAAATACGACCTCTCTTAAAATGAATATTTTTATAAAAGTAAATTAATACATTCAATGTACGACCAGGAACCTGGGAGTATTCGGAGGATTTTAAGAGAAAATATGTGAACATTTAAAAAAAAAACCATTTCATTCTTCCAAATTTAAAGTAGTAACCAGCAACAACAAAATTAGAGGTAATGCATTATTTTATGTAACGACGCTCTTTAACACCTCAGATAATTTACCTCGCGACTTCAAACGGGTCATAAAATGATAATTAAATTTGCTCAAGGATCTCTTATTTCAAACTTAAGATTGATTTGTTTTATGTAGCCTTACTGTAAACGTACACACAGACTCATAACTTTACTTGCTTTTGAAATACGCTACTCGTAAAAATTTTTGCACGTGGTTAATGTAGTGTTCTCCAGCCTGAATCCTCTACCCTTGGTTCCAGAGGCCCAAATCAATACTTTTTTTTCTTGACCTCATAGTAATAAAATCCGCATTAAAAAATGAAATTAGCGTTTTATGTTTCGATCTGTATCTGCAAGTATTTGGACTAGTATTTTATGTTATTTATTTAGTTGAGTAGTATTTGGTTTATGGCCTAAGTTGAGTAATTCCACCGTTCGCTTAACCTGTTTAATAGTTCGCATGTATATCATGAAAAATAGAAATGATTAACCAATACTGTCACAATTCTAAAAAGACATTTGTAAATACATTTGAAAGTAGGATTCATATTTTGGTAGAGGAAACAAATAAGGTTACCAAGGAAGTTGATTCCTCTCTGCATTTGTAGAATAATCAGTATTTTTATTTTTAAACAGGAAAGTTAAATTCATAAGGCTCTCTCTTCCACTCAATCAATGAATTACAATGTTTTTCGTGTTCCAGCGACCATTCTGTAAATAAGAGAACGTCCTCCGCGTCTATAAACCGTTCTGAAAGCTACAAAGAACGAGTTCAACAACAAAAAGGTAGAATAATATTTAACATAATGAGTTACTATAACGCTGGATGTAAAAATAAACTGATATTATCAACAGTCATAAATTTCGATACATTTTCCTTAGTCTTACTTTTATTTATTTATTTTTTGTTCCAGAGGGAAATTCGAGAACGACGGGAAAACTAGTGACCCAAATCTCTCAAAATCCACGGTTAGTTTGTGAAGGTCTAATTTGTCTATAAAAAACTTGCATGCTTCTTTTAAAGAAATCATCAATATTCATGTCTATTTAACGAAAATGAATGCCGTTTCTGTTTTTCTGTGTCTATTTCAAGAAAATTGCATTTGCGAAAGGTACTTCTTTTTTTTAATTTTTATTTTGCTAGCTGAAATACCTTTTTCCTGCATTTTCACTAAATATATATAATAATATATATATATACCTGTTTGGCATTTTCATGTCTTTAGAAAATGGTCTTTTGTTTACCCCAATTTTAGGACAAAGTTTTTATTTCCTACCTAACCTATTGTGAGGAAAATGAAGTTGTATTTACATCCTAAATGTGGCTTTTTACATGGTTAACGTGAAAACTGAATGTATTTCACTACAGTATTTTGGATAAAGAGCTATGAATCACTTCTTACGGGCTCTATAAAGAAGAAATTGGAGGGTGCAAAATGATATGCATATTCCAGAAATGTGAGTTTCGTTGTACTGGTTTAAACCCTAATACTTTTGCACGTTTTGTCTGTTTTTCCAGAACCTCCCCCCCCCCCCTTTACAGCAAAATCAACCGTCATCATCATAGTACATTCACGCAATTTAGGTCATTTATTGACCTCGTTTCGGCCTTCAAGAGAAACACCATCCAAAAGTCTTTTGAGTGGCCGTCCTGGTCTTCTTCTTCCTGCAGGTTGATTTCTTCGTGTTGAGACTTGAAGTAAAGTTGAGATTCCTTATGACAGGTTACTGGGCCGACTCTAAGTAGTCCAGTCCCAGTGGTAGGGCTGCTACCTTCTAGTCTCTGGACAGATTTAGGATACCTCATTTTACTCATACGCGATGAACGGTTATATCGCCGTGACTCGTCCTCCGAGCCTCGTTGTGAAACGGGTTGTACACGATAAGGTTAGGATTAGAGTTTGGTATGAGAGGTTATATACACTTTCACTACCCTCAAACGCACACCAAATTTGCACCTCAAAATCGTCTCCCATTAATCCCTTAGATCTCACTGGTCGGTCAAACTATATTTTAATATTTTATAACCTATTCAAGTATTGGAGGATATGCTTGAGTCGGCACAGGCTTACGCCTACCTTGAAGTCGAAGAAAGAAGAAGACCTATTCAATTATGTTAATAATTTTTCCTTTTGAAAGAACGTTAAATATGTCATAATATTATACAGTATTAGTTTATAATTTCGATTAAATACAAATGACCTCCTTTTAGACATAGTTCATATTGCGGTGCATTAGTTTAGTGCTGTTAGCAGTGGTGTATTGAATTTTATATTTTCTTTTAAAAGTAATATATATTGACATCCTACCTACTATCTACCCTATCTCAATATTATTATAGTTCTGCCTGCGTCTTTTGTACAATTACTGTAGCCCACAAAACAAACGTAAAAATGAACACATGCAGTAACTAATTAAATACCGAAACAGTTGCCATGTTAATGTTTTCTCTGCCAACAGAAATTTGCTCACTTGGTCTGGCTGTGTGAATTATAATAGCATCGCCCTGAAGCATATTATTTTATTTTGACTGGCATTAGGCCTATAGTTGCTTGCTTGTTCCATGCAACCTGTGCGTTGTGTACTGCCCCGTATGACGTCACTAGCGTGGATCGATGTGGTTTCCATTCATAACATTGTAAGTGTAAGATGGCACCATTGGATTGTGAAGGTTACTAGGTCCCCTGCAATAGAAGCCAGGAGATGTTACTCCGGAAGGTCCTAAGCAGACTTATTTTTGCTTTCTCTAGTATAAGTACCTCGGTTTCTGAAACCTTGTTTTGTATGGTTCGATATTCGCAAATGTTGATAGAACTTTTTTGGTGGGGGAAATCTTCCTTGGGATGGGTAGTTAAACCTGTCGATTTTTTGACAGATGTGCGTGGTATGCGAAGCATCTTCGTCTAAAGAAGCTACCTTCCTCTACTCTTTTCTGTTTGATATAATGGTTTATTAAATGTTAGTATCGATTGATAATGTCTTTGACCTCGTCTGCTTCCCAATAGCCAATTTTGTCGGTCCATCCAATCTCCTGGTTGTAGTGGTTTCTCCTTCATATGTAAATATATTCCCTGACTCCGGGAGTTTTTAGGTCTTCCCTACCTCGTCTTCACTCAGGTTTCCATTCCGAACAGATTTTGGTAGCCCATCCCCTTCCATTCGCTGGACATTCCTTCCATCTTAATTGCTGAGTTTTAATATACTCTAAATAGTTCTTCAATCTTAATTTTTCTCCCTTAAAACTGAGTTCCTATTTTTTCCTCTTTTGACATTCTTGCTCGCCCTTCGTATTAAATGCATTTCCGTTGCCAAAGAATACTTATTGGTTTTTGTTGATAATGGCCAAAGTTCTGCTCCATAAGTAATTATGCTTTTAACAACATTGTATTATATATTTAATTTTATTTTTATTACTTATATTTTTTATCCCACATATTCAATGGGGCAGCAATTGAAATTTTTCCCTTTATTTATTTCTATTTCTTATTAATAGTACATAAATACATTTCTAGTTCATTTTATTCATAATAGGTGATCTCACGACAAGATTTTTATGTTTCTCCAATCTCCAAAAGTAAATTTTGTTCTGGTTCACCAATTGATAAAGGTTATATTTCGTCTTATTCAAAATTAATCCCCATTTTTCATATCATTCTATTAATTGTCTAGTCATATCTTCTAAATCTTTAAGAGTCTTGGCAATTAACAATTGATCAGCTGCAAAAGGTAGTGTTATAACGTTTGGTTGTGTTGAAATAGGATTCCTGGTTATGAATGTGACATTCCTTACTATTTCATCGCTTCTTCTAAATCTTATGCCGGAGATTTTTCATCTATAGTGTTCCCTAATGTTGTATTTAAAAAGTTGGGGTGTGTAAGACATGGTCGAGGGCCCAAAAAAAGTATATTCCCTTACCATTAATTTTACAAATAAGAATAATATTTGATTCAGTAAATCCTTACCTGGGTTTTGCGTTTCTTTCCAGAGCTACCTCTCTGTCGCTACTTTGCTATCTCTCTCCTTCTCCTCTATCTCTCTCTCTACTCCTTCTCTCTCTCTCTCTCTCTCTCGTCTCTCTCTATCTCTCTCTCGCTTTATTTTTAACCATGGTAAAATCAGATTGTGTGAAATGTAGCGGTCTAATTACTTCTTAATGTGTACGTGAATTTAAACTTCACTTTTTGTTGCCCGTGTATATCATTCTTAAACTATGACCCAATATTTATTAAAATCCTTTATTTCTGTTTAGCACAATTTATGTTAGGAAGTAACGAGTTTCACGGATGCAAGGGTAATCACCAATACGATCATGTTAGATGAAAAAAAATAAGAAATGAACAGAACTAAAACTACATGTTATAAATAAAGTCACATTTAAAAGCTACTGACCCAACATATAGAAAAAATG
>JASPKZ010006717.1:0-16223 GCA_030220185.1 Diploptera punctata | reverse complement strand
ACATGTTGTGGACGTGTCCCCCCAAATATTTGGGGTAGATTTTTAAGTCTATTTATTAATAATTTACTATAACAATATTGCCTGAACATCTGTACATAGTTATTTTATTATAAATGAATCGGATATTATTTCCACATTTCATCTCATAATCCATGAATTTCCATTGGGCTAATCTCAAAGGGTGTCTCCTTCATCCTCATCTAAAAACAATGACTGCGAACTTCTGCCTTCACCACCAACTTTCCAACTTCCATTAATGCAGATTTGATCAACTTCGAGATCAAACTTGTTACCAGATGGCACTTAGAAAGTTGGTCATGACGGAAGTTTGACTGTCAGAGTTTTAAGTGAGAATGAATGCTCTTTGAAACAAGTTCTAACAAAAATCACACATTATTGAGGTGAGATTCTCTGATTCATTTATATAAATTGTAATTTATCTCATTGTGGTACTTCCCATTGTAATCTTTATTCAAATTAGTTTCTTTGTCAAAATAAAAAAAAAAAACTCACTTTCTATATTTACAAACCATAAACTGGGGTAATATCCAAATGGTGAACAATACTAAACAGATTTAGGAAATAATTAAAACATTTTTCTGTTCATTCTTACCTCTTACAGTTGTTCTTGTCGAACATATCATATCACCATTCTTAGCAAACATGTTTATGGGGAACATTGAATGTCATGCAACCAAAGCACATCCTTTGATGTTTAAATTTTGGAGAAGATATGTAGATGATATCATAGCAATAGTAAAACAGAAACAATTAAGAAGATGCCATTAAACTGTTAAATATTCAAAATAAAACAATCAAATTTACAATGGAAATAGAAAATAATCATGAAATACCATTTTTAGAGCTTAAATTGATTAGGAATGAAGAAAAAAAAAGAAAATAGAATTTGGAATCTACAGAAAAGAAACTCACATCGACAATTATATAAAAGCTACTGGATTTAACCATTTTTCACACCAACAGGCAGTATTTAATAGTTTAACACACAGACTTGTGAACGTCCCCATGAGCAAAGAAAATTACAATAAAGAGAAAGAACACATCATACAAATTGCAAGGATAATGGTTTTTCCAGAGAAGATGATACACAAGAAAACAAATAAATTCAAAGAACAAAAAGTCATTAATGAAAGTACTCTTCAGGACAGATAAAAATATAGGCAAAAAATTCAGAAAGTTCACATACCATCCTTTAGTATTTGAACAAGTTTCAAAAAATTTTCAACAAATTCAACATTAAATTAGCACCGAAAAATGATTACAGCTTAGGTAATTTAATAAAAACCAACAAAAATGAAAAGATTGAAGACTGCAAAAAATCGGGAATTTATCAAATTAATTGTAAGAAGATTGTGAAAAGATATACATAGGAAAAACAAAAAGGAATCTAAATACAAAGATTAAAAGAACACCTCAGAAATGTTTAAAAATGGAGAAACTGAAAATCTGCAATAGCTGCACATGCCTGGTCAGAAAACATAGAATAGAGACCAAACAAAATTACTTAAACAATTGGAAAAACCGAAGGAACTCCCAAATTTGGGAAAAAATTTACATATGCAAGAATGAAAATACAACTATGAATTTTGAAATACCCGGTTTATAAGGAAGGGAGGACTGATTTGGAAAATTCTTCGGTCGGCCACCAGATGGCGCGGAGGTCAGTCTGCAGGATAGAAGGCCGTTGGACGTCAGTTGTGAACGTGACACAGCATTGAGAATGTCACAAAAGATGTGAAGAAACCCTGGGTCTGCTATGAATTATGAAGTATGAGGTGAGTGAAATAATAAAAAATAAACAATATATGTTTCAGAGTTTCTTAGCACCATTGTAAGCGATTACAGACTGAATTTTCTCATGTTGTCGGTCCTGATTCTTGATTCCTGCTCTCTTTGCCTCTGGTCCAATGAATTTACTAATGAGGTTTCTTTCTGCGGTAATTTCAAAGTTCATAATTCTTTCCTTGTTCTTCTGTATATAGATTTTTTCCCCCATATGGTGGGTTCATTTTGTTTTCTAACTGTTTTAAATAATTTTGTGTTTACATCTATTTTTGTTTTTCTGACCAAATATGAGCAGCCACTGCAGATTTTTCTACTTCCCCTTTTTTTTTACATTCCTTATGTGTTATTTAGTTCTAATGGTAGAAAAATCTGCAGTGGCTGCTCATATTTGGTCAGAAAAACACAAAATAGAAGTAAACATTATTAAAACAGTTAGAAAACAAAAATGAACTCAGCATATGGAAAAAATCTATATACAGAAGAACAAGGAAAGAATTATGAACTTTGAAATTCCCGCAGAAAGAAACCTCATTAGTAAATTCATTGGACCAGAGCAAAGAGAGCAGGAATCAAGAATCAGGACAGACAACATGAGAAAATTCAGTCTGTAATCACTGACGATGCGGCTAAGAAGCTCTGAAACATATGTTCGACAAAACAACTCTAAGAGGTAAGAATGTACAGACAAAATGTTTTAATTATTAAACAAACCTCTTAATATTACTTCCTATTGTAATTTAAAATAGGTTTAGGAAAGTTCAGAAGAACCTAAACCTCTTGTACTCACACACCTCAGCACAATACTAATTATATTTAATTAATGTTGGGAAGTAAACATTATGAGGTATAATCATTAAAATTCATCGGAAGAACAATTGTTTTAAACAACTCACCTTCGATAGGATTCATGCTTTCATGATATCGCGATTTCAAACATAGTCATGTTCATCATCAGCCATAACTCCGACTGACGAAATTCTTCGGCGTCAACTATTCTATTGGTCGCCATCTTCAGTGCTGCCATCTATGGTTGAATTATGAACTTCGGAAATCCAATGTAATGATGTAATCAATGATGTTAACTACAGCACTGCCCTCTCACCACTTAATATTGCCCCAGTTTATGTATATCATATATAGTTGTGTATGGAAAACTGACAGTTGGCTCTAGTCTCCTCAAATCATTTTTTTCCAACTAAACACTGCATTATCGGGGGTGAAATTGGACCATCCCGCTGTCTTATCATGGAAGTCAAGTTGTCCACTAAAAAATAGATGCAGAATGCTCAAATAAATTATGAAATATACATTCTAAAGTAAAATACTTGATAAGAATAGTTGCCTGGGGAAGGCACATGCATACAGCATCAAGGTGTGACAAGGAAAGCAATACCTGTGCCCGTGTTGTTGAGCAAGTGTTGCAGCTGTTGATCAACTTTGTCAGTTCTTTCAGGTAAACTTTCAATCTTATCTCTATCTTGTTGATGGGAACAAGTGCTCTGTAACTCTGTAATTTTACTCTTTTTTCATCTAAGGTGCTCTTCAATTCAATTTCCTGAGGTAACTGAACTTCAGTTTCTTGAAGCCAACGCCATACATTTTTACAACATTCTTCAAATCCAGTCCACCTGAAATTATTTAATAAACAACCATCATCAGAGATTTTAGCAATTAAAAATTTAATATTTAGCATTCTAAAAATTACATTTTACTTTTTACAGCAACAACAGAGTTGGTATTTAGCATTTTGTAGCATTTATCAAGGAATGATAACCAATTAAATCGAGATGCCTAAGTAGCACAGTGGTTTAGCATTTTTTTTCATTTTTTATATAAATGAGTCGAAAATAAATAGAATCTTTGTCTCTTCAAATATTAATGATAAACCACTTTAACTCTAGAAAATTTACAGTGGAACCAATGTCTGCATTTCATGCCAGTTGTGATAAGATTGTCACTCTTTCAACCAAGATACTTTTTACTTCTGACTTACTGCCAGCACGGGTGATCCTTTTAGCAGCAATAATAAGAACATAGACTACGATGGGCAAGACATGTGGCACAAATGGGATAAATACCTACTTCCATCACCTACAGTGTACCATGTAATATATGACTGTAAAGAAATTAAAAAATGAAAGACAAATTCTTGTAAATTTTGTAAATAGAGGTAGAGAAAAGTGACCCAATGTAAAACTAGCTAGCAAGTATACCAAACTTTTCTTCAAATTGCAAATAGCATAGATTAAAAAATTACAAAGAACATTAGTTGAGCAGTATTTTAGGGTAGTGTAAATTATATCATAAGTGTTGTGGATTAGTTAGTACTATAAATATAAATAGGAAGCTATATAATTTCCTTTTAAACCAGTAGGGACAGTACACATATATCAGAAAGTATAAATTATTCATTTAAAATGTTTAGAATTAGTCAGTAACACAGTGTAAATAGAAAACTCTAATTTCTTCCTAGTTTATGGACAGAAATATCTTATTGTGAAAAAATATTGATAGGATTAGTCAGCTTTAAGTAAAACCCAAAAAAAATTTAAAAAGGGGGGGGCATGGAAACTTCTTGTGAGAAAAATCAGAGGGAAAGCGCCCCTTAGTAGTAGGCCTAGAACAAAGGTGTGAGAATAACATTAACCATGATTTGGAAAGAGGTAAATTATACCAAAGGATGATTGGAAGAACATTAGCTGCGGACAGGAATATATGTCTCGACAGCCATTTCCTCCAGGTTCAATAGTGACAGTGAATGAGTTTAGTTAATAATAACATCATGAAAGCTATCAGAATCCACCTTATTAAAAATATTGAATGTTCCGTCTCACTAAGGGTTGGAATCTATGAACGCATTAGACTGTAAAAGGCGTTCTCTGCTGGAGAAGTTGTTATCCTAATACGATTGTGTTTACTCAGAAATCTGTTCATGCGATAATAATGTTGAACTTCGTAAGCTACCTGACGAGGGGTCTGTAACTTAAGAGAGAAACTAATTGTGAGAATCCCGCGAGGGAACAGATGTAGTTTGAAACCTTGCCGAATACCTTCGCTGCGTTATCCAAGATATCGGACCTTGAAGACTTCGATCTTGTTTTTTGGTATATGGGGAGAAGAGGAATTTGATAGAGTCTACCAAAGAAATTCAACTGGAAGAACAGGAGAATCGGCGTAATATTGCACAATGCAGACGTCGTTGTATACAGTATTATTTGCGGGACGCAAGCATAAATGCATTCCTTTTAGGCAGATGAAAATAACGGAAGTGGTTTTATCGCTGAGAATTCTGGGTAGATTTCTTGCCAATATTACGGAAAACAACGACTTTATGCATGACCAGGTAGTGGGGTTGTTATTCGATCTTTCACTTGTTCACGGTGAGTCCGGCTCACCAGTGATTGGAAGTAATTTGAGTAGAGGACTAATGTAATATTTTATTTTAGGAAGTTTATATTTTGAGGTTATTTTAATTATATTATTTTTGGTCTGGACATCTTACTCCAATATTAATGTTGATTTGTTCTTGGACATGTTTCAAAACAATTCTGTTTTATCTTCAGTCTGGGAAAGCTGAAGATAAAACAGAATTGTTTTGAAACATGTCCAAGAACAAATCAACATTAATATTGAGGTAAGATGTCCAGACCAAAAATAATATAATTAGAGACTAATGTATTTGCATGTGACCCTAAGTAACACAATTAAAAAGAAAAATATTTCCTGGACGAGGATTTAAACTCAAAATCTAAGCTTTACATGATGATACACTAACCAATTGTGCTACTCAGGACTATCCAGGAGCAGACACAAATTCTTCTCTATGTTTGTTAGTTTCCTCTAATAGTAGTGAACTTCTATTCCAATTATAACTGGGTTGCTTCTGCACTATGATGGGATTTTTTTTTCTTCAGTTGTATTAACTATTGCATGTAATAGCTAGCCTGAATACATTAATTTTAATATTACACTACTAAGTAACCCTTTTATTTTTTATTTATATTAATATTTTTATTTGCTCTCTCCAATTTGTCTCAAGTCTTAATACACAACTTGCACATTACAATAATTTAATTTGGAAAAAATAGACAAAACTGGCAGCAAAAACAAAACAACAGAGGGCACAAGGAGGAGTGGCAATGGAGCATGATTGTCTGCACAATATAGGTAGGTATATATCAGTCCAACAGATGTGTTTTGTGTAATAACCCAGATCACATCAACATCTCCTGCAGTGTCTAGCATTAAGGGCCGCATGTAAATACATTAGTCTCTAATCAAATTACTTCCAATCACTGGTGAACTGACTCACCGTGAGCAAGTTGCAAAGATCGAATTAGCTACCCACTAACTGGTTATGCATGAAAAGTCGTTCTTTTCGTAATATTGGCAAAGAAATTACCCAGAATTCTCAGCGATAAAAACCACTTCTGTTATTTCCGTCTGCTAGAAGCATTTATGCTTGCGTCCAGCAAATAATATCGTATACAACGACGTCTGCATCGCGCAATATTACGCCGATTTTCCTGTTCTTCCAGTTGAATTCTTTAGTAGACTCTATCAAATTCCTTCTTCTCCGCGTATACCGAAAACATGATCGAAGTCTTCAAGGTCTGACATCTTGGATAAAGCAGCAAGGTACACGGCAAGGTTTCAAACTACATCGGTTCCCTTCGGGATTCTCACGATTAGTTTCTCTCTTAAGTTACCTCATCAGGTAGCTTACGAATTTCAACAATTATTATCGCATGAACAGATTTCCGAGTAAGCAAAATCGTATTAGGAAACAACTTTCTCAGCAGAGAACACCTTTTACGGTCTAATGCGTTCATAGATTCGACCCTAAATAACACAGCTGAACAATCCAAAGACTTCGTCGGATTGTACTGGGATGCTCAAGAGAAAATGAATTAAGTGTCAATTCTGGCCGTTGTAAAATAAATATTTGAATTACTAAATTAAAATTAGTAAATTTTTATAATTTTCTGCTTGCTGTTTGTGATTTTATCTCTACCCATCTTAGTGCTCTACTTTCTGCAACAAACACACTTTACTGTCTACTGAAGATTGCGAGAGTGATTAGTGAACACACCTCTGACACTAGGCTTGTATCTATCAACGCATTCTCAACATGTACTCAGCTGAGAAAGTTCCATCCAAAGACATTTTGCATACTCAAGAATTTGTTCATGTGATAATAAACGTCGAAATTCCGTAAGCCACCTGGCAAGGTGACTTTGCGCTTTCAAGCGTGAAATTATGACTGCTTCCATGTATATTTTGTGTTTAATTTCATAAAATATTTATGTCATTGTCTCTTAAGACTTATATGTCTCTTATTTTAAATAAATAATTTTTTAATATCATATGTTCCTTCAAATATGTCGTAAATATTTTGAAGTTAGGCCTAATAATACATACGAAACTTGGTTAAAAATAATCTTTAATAATTAGATAAATTAATGATTTTTCTATTATTTTGTATGTAATTATAGTTAATTATACATGATTAAATTAATATTGGGAAGCTAAAACTATTACTATGATAGAAATAAGTAAATTAATAAACACAATTAAAGGTAATAGCTTTAGCTTCTTAATATTAATTTAATAAATAATGCTATAGCTGTATGGAGTCCCTTCATGTCTTCTTCAGGTAGAAGCCATTCATTGTGTATTGTGAATGATGATTCATTGCAATTGAATGTGGGGCCAGTAGAGTAAAGGTAAAGGGAGGATTAAAATTCATCGGAGAACATATTGTTTAAACAACTCACCTCATAGGATTCATGCTTCCATAATATCGCGATTTCAAACATAGTCATGTTCATCGTCAGCCATTACTCCGACTGACGAAATTCTTCGGCCGTCAACTATTCTATTGTCGCCATCTTCAGTGCTGCCATCTATGGTTGAATTTATGAACTTCGAAATCAATGTAATTTCGTTAGGGATATCAAAATTCATTGATCTATTTTTGTTTTTCTGAATGTATATTTTTTCCCAAACTGTCAATTCCAAAGGTTTCTCTACTTGTTTTAAAAGTTTAGCTTCTCTTCCAATTTTATGATGTTCTAATAAACTATGTGTAGCAATTGCAGATTTTTCAATTTCACAATTTTTAATATTTCTGAAATGTTCTTTTGTCTGAATTTCCAAATTCCTTTTTGTTTTTCCTATATAAACTTTATTGCAATCTTCACAATTTATTTGATAAATTCCAGATTTCTTACTGTCTGGAAACATTGACTTTTTTATTGGTACTTAGAAGATTACCCAGACTAAATTTATTTATTGGTGCCAAAGAAATGTTGTATTTGTCAAAATTTTTTTTAAATTTCCTATGCATTTCAGGATGGTAAGTAATTTTCTTGTATTTTTTCTTTTCTTTGCAATTTTGTAGAGTAGTATATTCATTAAGTCTTTTTTGTGTTTGAATTTCTTCAACTTATTTATAATTAATTCTTTATCAAAACCATTTAATCTAGCAGTGTTTAAGATATGTTTAAACTCTTTATTGAATATTGAGGATTCTTGCTTGGATGGGAATGAAGCCTGGATTAGCTCAGTGGTCTGAGCATTAGCACAGAAAGCTAAAGGTTCGGGGTTCGATTCCCGGTTCAGGCAAATTTTTTTCTGTTTACCATTGGTTTACAATTATACATGAGTTTAAGCCTTATTAGCACTTTTGTTTGTTAAATAAATAATAATGAATTGCATAACAGCATTTTTACTTAGTTTTAATGGGGCAATAATACGAATATCAAAGAATTAATAATTTAATTTTAAAATAAATCGGTATCAAACAGAAGTCCAAAATAATGATTTTCTATTATTTTGTAATAAATTATATTAAGTTACACATGAATTTAGGCCTTATTGCACTTTTGTTTGTCAAACAATTAAAAATGAAGTACATAAAAGCATTTTTACTTAAGTTTTAATGGGTGATAATATAAATATTTAATATTTTTTTATTAAAATAATAGGTATCAAACTGTAGTCTAAACTAACAATTTTGCTCATCATGATAACAAAATTTATTTATAATGAGGATGGTACTCTATGGTGATAATTTAACATATTTAAGAAATTTTACGAGAAATTAGTTTATGCCTATTTTTCAATTTTTTTTAGAGGCTTAATATGTGTGTACATTTTGCAAAATGATCAATGGCAATTAATTTTGATAAAGAATCGTCATTCATGGGTTAATGATGATAGGGGTATACTTTATTATATCCCAGTATAAAATAATCACAACATTACTAAAAAATCTGTCTCATAGTTTAATATTTGTTATCATAGAGAGCCTAAACTTTTTTTTTCCATTGCATTATAGCTTTGTCAAATATTGCAATAAGATATTTTTTTTTTAATTCACACAAGTTAGTAGATAAACTCTGTATGATTTTATTTTTTCAGCAGATATAAAAATCTTTGGAAATATTGCATTTATGTAACACTGGGTTAATATCCCCATCAAACAACAGTACATTATATTTGCTCATACAATTAATCCAGATATTTGGTATCTACTTAATCTCCAATGAGAGGTCTAGACCTACCTGCTGGCTTCACATCCACATATGTAAATCACAGAGGTGGATGATCATCTAGCCAGTATTAGGGTGAGATGTAGTCAGTATATCAGATCCCCACTCATTATAGCTGGTTTTCTGCTACTTATTGTAGCTACCCAAATTCCAACAATGTTGGGTGAGCAATAGTCCCATATTGGCCAAAGATAATTGACAAAAAATTTCTGCTCGCATGGGGATTTGAATATGCACCAATGCTTCATGCGTTAAACTGCTTGGCTGTATGCAGAACTACTCACTTAATCTTGTCGATACACTTCTTATATGTGGTTTTAATAGCTCAAAAAAAAAAAAACTATCCCATGATGAGGTTTTAAATTCAGATCTGCAGATCAACAGGCAGGTGACCTAACATACAAGTATTTGGTTAATGCAAATATATAGAATTAAACAGTGCTACTAATATGCAGTGTGCTGCCGCATTACATCTTTGTTAAACTACAGTATAATTATACTTCTTCTTCCTTGCATGTGATAGACCTAGGGGTCTCAATCCAACGTTTGAAAGGTCTGCCCAAAGATAATAATTATACAAACAGAGCAAATCTGCTTCAGATACATCATTTTCAAATTCATAACATTTGCAAACAGGAAAGAGGATGATGATAAAGTAGCACTCAGTAAATCTTATTTAAAAACCATTTGTCATAAAACAATTTTTTTTAAAATTCTGTTATAAACAATTTATTAAATTTTAACGTCCATTTGTGTCTCTAGGCATAACTGTAGTATTGTCAATACCTATATTTTATTTAAAAAAATAACAAATAGAAACTCTTTATCTAATGGTTTAAGGCTGTGTCTCCTCTGCTATTCAATGTTGTACTAGAGCAGGTAATCAAATGCAAGATGATAAAAGAAGAGGTATAATTAAAATAGTATTATTACATTGTTGGTATATATTGATGATGCATTATTATCAGGTGATCTGATGATAAAGTTCTTAATAAAAATTTTAAATCAACAAGAGATGAACAGACAGGTGAATGGAGAAGACTACATAGCAGAAAGCTACACATGATATTTATGGGAAACCAAATGTAATGAGAATGGTTAAGTTTAATAGACTGCGATGTGCAGGACATGGGGAATGAAATAGGGGCATGGAAACTAATAACAGTAACCATGATTTAAGAGAGGTGAATTATACAAGGAATGACTGGAAACCATTAACTCAGGATAGGGATGTATGGAGAGCTTATGTCCGTGCAGCAACAAATCTCTGAGTTTGATTTTTTGCCAGTGATTTGTTATTAGACAATAGTATTATATTCATAAGTTACAAATATGGTACACAATTTTTAAAACATTTAAAAAATATAACTCAAAGTATAAGTGTTTTTTAATTAATAGTAAGTGGAGAACATATTTTTAATGACTCACCAAATATAATTTCAAATTTCTTTGATACCGGCAGTTTCAGACAATATCTTATCCCTCTTCAGTCATGACTTCCACTGATGAAATTCTCTGGTTGTTGATTTCTCTATGGACATCACCCCTTGTGCTGCCATCTTTGGTTGGGATTATAAACTTTGAAATTAAATTTTTATCCACCGGAATGTCGAAGTTCATAGATCGATATTTATTCTTCTCAATGAATATCTTTTCCCAAAATGTCAATTCCGACGGTTTATCCAATTGTTTCAAAAGTTTTGCCTCTTTTTCAATTTTATGATGTTCTAGCAAACTATGTGCAGCGATTGCTGATTTTTCAATTTCACAATTATAATATAAACTAAAGACTCACCTATTCAGTTTAGCTCTCAGTTCTCTTTCTGTACTGGAGATGCCGTCGTACAAAGTTTCCAGAGCTTGCTGTAAATCCTGCAGTTCTTGTCTCACAACTTCACGTCCCTCCATCACTGTGGGTGGATATAATTTTTCTCCTATTTCAATTGTGTTGTTGAGAAGAGATATAGCACTTAGTAACAGTTCCTTAAGTCCAGAGCTTGTCTTGCACCAACTCAACTTCCATCTCTGCAACTCTCACATCTCCCCTCAGCTAAGCAAAGCCACTCTCAACAATGTCGATATTTCTCTAAATATGCTTTATGATTTGAAACTGCTGCTCACATTTCTTAATAATTTCCTGTAAAATAAAATTTAAAACAATAAATTAAAAATTTTATATATGCACCAACATGAACTGAATACAAGAATTTATCAAAACAACTGAATTAAAATAAAATATGAGGGTGACACAGCACAATTTCGTATAGGTTATAAACAAATAAATTTAATATTGTTTTCTTCTTCCAAGGAATGTTCTATTGAAATGTTTAGACTGCTAGCAATGATGTTCTAAGATAAAGATCATTGAATATACATGTTATGCCATGCAATAAATATATACTTAGTTCAGTGATATCTGCAATTTTTGTTTTCCCCCCTTGAACTATTATTGATATCTAGTGACTCATTTATTTCTGGTAGTAATTTGTCAATATTTCTTTTAGATTTTGAATATTTATAATTAAAACACATCTTTAAAAGACAAGCGTCAAATAACACCTGCAGCTTATAAATAAGTGACACATGTTTAATATAAAAAAAGCATAACTCATTAGATTATAAAATTAAATTAACAAAAAAATTATAACCCATGGAGGTATGTGTTTTGGATACATTTTTTTTTTGTTACACAATATGATTTAAACAAAATTTTTAGTTGAGGCTGCTGGACTTACCCTTCTAGAGGGAAAATGCTATTTTGTTTCTTTGGAAACCTTCGAGATAATTAAATGTATTATATTAATAAGATATATATTATTTAACACTCTATTATTAAATATTTTGGTACTACCCATTTAAGGAGTAAGCGCAGTTGTTGACGGAGGGCACTGCAGTCGTGTTTATGCAGGAATAGACCACGTGACACTGCTATCTACGAGTGCAAAGGGGAATGGGACGTGGGACGCTGACAGTGTACACTGCCTTATATGACATCACGTGTACCAACAAACAGAGCTTCCTGATTCTTCCGCCTGCAGAGATAATTTGAATGAGTAATACACTTTCTTTTCAAATATTTGTGCTAATATTTTGTTTATAGTTAGCACACAGATATGTCAGAACATTCATTAACACAGATAAAATTAAAATATTTTATATTAGCTTCAAAAATAAATATATATTAAATAAAGAAATTACAGTTTTCACATATCCTTATTGAAAGATTCCTTAATAAAACTCTTAAGGAACTGTGGATCAATTTAATTAGCCAACAAGGGTTATGTAAAAATTGCAAATCAAATAACCCAAAGTAGTTTCTTAAGGCTCGTCAATATTTTGGCTCTTCCATGTGAGATGACAGTCTATAAATCTTGCAAACAAACTATATTCATTAAATTTGAAGAGAAAAATTTTTCTCTTCAAATTTAATTTATCTTTCATTGAGAAATGTTAAATTAATAATAAAAACATCAAAACTATATTCATACTTGTCCAATTATATTAGATATGTTTTGTGCTATACTAATTCCAGTTGTATTGTAAATAGAACTGTTATCGATAGAAACAATATTCTATTTTACGGGAAATAAGACTGAATACAAGTAAGATGGTAACATTAATTAGGAACTTCCTCTATTTCTTATTTATTTATAACAAAAAATTATATATGGGCCTAACTCCATCAGACGTTTACACTTTTTCCATGATATCCATAGATATCCTTTATTTACAATTTCATTGCGAGCAGAATATCTGATCCATGCTGACTCACTTGTAAAGTCTGCTGTTATTTTCATCACATCCTTAATGGCTAATGTAGGATATTTTTCACCTAACTGTTTGAAAACATTCAAAATAATATGTTTCTCTCTGCTTTTCAAATGGTTTCCTTTCCACTGTTTTAAGAAATTCTACAGAAAGCGGCCATTTCAAAACAATTGAAATTCCAACATAGTCTGCAGTGTGCATGTGTAAGAATAAAACAATGCTAAATTACACATTTGCCTCAAAAGACGAGGTAGTCTCGCCGGCCGGCAGCTAAATGCTCTTCTACTCATACTCGCTTAACTCTGCTGTTATATATTTTTGCAATATTTTATACATCCCTTGCCAGGGTATTCTTTTGTTAACATTTATGAATAGTAGAGGAATGTGTTTTGGCCTTCACCCTTATTGTGATCTCAAATATCGTTATCTTTTGTTTGTTTTGAATGTCAGAAAATAGAGAATATAATTTACGGTAACTTAAATCCAATTTCTGGGGAAGTGCATCGAGCATTTAAACCTGAAGCAAATGGATTAATCTATTAAAATTGTAATTATAAATTAATGTAAATACCTCATAGTGTTACCTCCCATTTTGATTTTGTTTAAATTGTAATTATATATTTTAAGTCCACCGCTGTGGTCTCGAGGTAGCATGCTGCCTTGTCACGCAGCAGGCCCAGGTTCGATTCCCGGTCGGGACAGGCTCCTGGTTGAGGATTTTATCAGGGTTTTTCCTCACGTGTAAGACAAATGTCAGGAAGCTTAAGGCCCAACAGTCCCCGAAAATCATCCGGCCATCAACATCATCCTTATCATCATTATCCTTCACCAGTGTGGAAAGCAATGGGAACCTACCACACCTGTAATTCCTTAGTAAAGCTGCAAAGCATAGCTATGATTGTAGTGAAAGACCTACCTTCAGGCAGAATTACTATGGATGGATATATTTTAAGATTCTCCCATATAACTTACATAGACATATGCTAGATAATATATGTTTTTATTTACTTTGAGTGTTAGAGGGTGAAAGGTAATACCATTATTTAACAAATAAAAATGGAGTCATACATCTGGACTGTTTACATTACAACTGGAACTTGACTCATAAGAGGTATAGCACAGTTTATCAACATATTTATTCATTTAATCAAACTTACAGTGGGAAGTAACACTATGAGGTATTTTTCAATTTATAAATGAGTTGGAGAAAATGTTCTTATATCTCACCTCATGAAGTTTCATGTTTTCACAATACCAGTTCAAAGGTAATTTTACCTTCATTATCAGTCAAACTCCATCTGTTGAAATTTTCCCAATAACACATCTTCCAAACTGCTATCTCGTGCTGATTTATGAAAAATCTAATCTTCAAGTTCATAAAATCGGCAGCAGATGGCAGTTCGGAAGATGGCATTAATGGCAAATTTTTCAACAGTTGGAGTGACTGAAGATGAAGGTAAAATGACCCTTGACATGGGTGTCATGAAAACAAGAAAACTTTATAAGGTGAGATACAAAAACATTTTCTCAAAACTCATTCATAATTTTAAAAAAAAATCATGTTTTCTTTAAAGAGAAGACTACGTAGCAGTGAGCTATGTGGTCATTATAGGAAGCCATATATAATAAGAACAGTTAAGTCTTGTAGATTGCGAGGGGCAGGACATATGGCACGAATAGGAAATGAAAGAGATGCATTGAAGCTTCTTGTAGGAAAACCAGAGGGAAAATGCCCAGTTGATAGACAAAGAATGAGGTGGGAGAATAACATTAACCATGATTTGAGGGAAGTAAAAATATACAAGGGGTGATTGAAAACATTAGCTCAGGATAGGGATGTATGGAGAGTGTATGTCCATGCAGCCATGAACCTATGGGTTTGATAGTGCCAGCGAGTTAGTTTGTTTCCTTTAAAGTCAATTACCAACAAATTTATACGAGATAGTTTAGATTAGACAGGTACTCGGTGACCTTCATTTTTTGTTAGCATATTTTGGCTATTCTGTTTTAACAAATGCCTAAGAAACATCTTCCATTATCAATATGACATATTTTAAGTTATTTCTAACTCAACTTCTTATTATATTTTCAGGCATTTTCAAATAAGAAGGAAAAGCACACATACAAACATACACAGGGTAACAGAGTGGAACCCTTGATAGAGGTCCACTCCAGGGAGTAGGCGCCCATGCCCTTTTGTGAGCTCCAGGTCCCACTCGCCCAGTGGGTAGTACCTGGGTAGGGCCCCGTCCACAGGGTTACGTGGGGAGAAGAGAAGTCCCCAAAGGCCATAGTGAAGGCAACTTCTCTAGAGACGAACACTCCGAAATTCCAGTTCCCTGCCCTCCAGGAAGAGGGGTTTGGCTAGAGGCTGTGTAACCTCTACTAGTGAAAATAACTTACTCATAAACTTCAGCAGAAGAAAAGCCGGATTGATAAACCTTATGATGACCACAGCAAGAAAAAGTAATAAAAAGAGTTTTGGAATACATGATCAGCTTAAAATAGCGACTTGGAATGTCAGAGGCTTGGGAAGCAAAGAATTCAAACTAACAAAAGAAATGAAAAATAAAAGTATAAATATATTAGCTACCTCAGAAACAAAGAAAAAAATTGAAAGGATCACAAATGATAAATGATATGATGATGGTTTTACAGTGGAGTAAGTCAGAAAGAAAGAGCGAAGCAGGAGTGGCGATATTTGTGGATAAGAAATGGGGATCCAAAATAGACACGTATAATTGTATTAACGAAAGAATAATGACAATGCGATTTAAGCATAATAGAGGACATATGACAATTATAGCAATATATGCACCGGAGGAAGGGAGAGATGAAGAAACAAAAACATTTATACTACTCTACAAAAAGGAAATAAATAAGATAAACAAAGAACGACATAATAATATTATTAGGAGACTTTAATGCTAGAGTGGGGAATCAACCAGTGGAAATGTAATTGGGATCCATGGAGAAAATGTCATAAATAAAAATGGACAAGAATTAAAACAATTCTCAATTTCTAATGATTAAATAACAAATACATTTTATAAGAAAAAGATATCACAATACACATGGTCAGCACGAGGTTTT
>JASPKZ010006716.1:0-49688 GCA_030220185.1 Diploptera punctata | reverse complement strand
TTATTAATACACAGTACAAATGTGATAGTAGAGGAATCTATTCATTATTTGCTACATCAGCATCAGTTTTTTGAGAGTCAGTCACTGACAAAAATAATTGCTCTTCACATGTTCAAGTTTATTAAAAGGAGGAGCTTTCCTTAATATGATTAACAAGAAGAAGATAAATCCAACGTTAAAACATGACTTGAATGAATTTGTTTGTGTTTGCAGGCTGTTCGTCCCTCGGTCTGTGGCTTCTACATATCCTATCTACTTCAGAATCAAAAAACAAAAAAAGCGATCTTGAAAAAGTTGTTGAAAAGTGTGTCAACACGTGCAGAATGATCCTGACAAGTTGCCAAACTCAGAGTTTATGGTGACTCGGTAAAGTAATATTCTTAATATTTTAAAGTGAAATACACGGAAGTAGAAAGGAAAAGATGCCACCATTAGTTTTTACAGGCTGTGGAATAAGTCAGTTAACCGCATGCACATGTTCAAGGCAAAAAAATCAGAATTGAGTTTGGAAATTGAGGGTTTTTGAATATGAGACCTTAAGAATATAATCCTAAATACTACGGCTTGAGGTATATCATCATCTTTAGCAGTAGTTATCATAGTAGATGTCTTCGGAGTTAGTGTTAGTAGCCCACGAAGATAAAAGTTTGATCAGAGACGATGTTTAAGCAGCAAGCAATGGCATTGGTCTCCACCTATAAACAGAATGAACCCCACATGGAGTAGTAGTGACCCAGAGATACGAATTCCGGACCCCTTCGTAGATGGAGGGCGAGTGGAATAAGCCACAGAACTGCATCTGTAATAAATAAGTGTGACTGTGAATTAAATTATGTTTTAATACCCAACTCCTATCCTTTATTCTTCTAGACTACGTTTCGTATCTATATCTCCATCATCAGTAGCTCTGTAGATTGGTTTGTTATGTCGTTTCTTGACTACTCAGATGGAGGATATAGTTTCCGGAACTGCAGGTTATAGAAGAAAATAAAGGATCATGAGGTGAGGGTATTTAAAAAGACTATTTAATTCTTAAATTAGATTAGATTAGATTAGATTTATTAGCCTGGTGGAGTTAATGGGCCATGTGGCATTCTCTTCCACTCAACGGAACAAACATATATTACATCAGAAATATAACAATCTTAATTTAACTCTAATATTAACACTAAAGTAAAAATTTGATCACAAAGATAATACTAATATACGTTATTAGATCTATAATACAACAGTTATATAGTTAAAATTAAGACTAAACTACATAATAAAATGTATATAAGCAGGCATAGTAAATTGTCATGTCTAGTGTATATAAAAAAAAGGAAAAATAATGAAGATATAGAAAACTAATTCTACATTGGATAAAATATTGAAAAACACAAAAACAAAGAAAAATATTTGTTATTCTTTAATATTTTTTCATAAATAATTAAAATATATTAAATTGCGTTAAAATAATACATCGTGAGGTGTCTGTATAAGTTAGTTTGTATTTATTAAATAATTCTTAGTTTATTTTGAAGGAGTTTATTAGTTTGACAGTCTCGACATTAGGGCGGAAAGGGAATTCAAACCTCATAGTGATTTTTTTTCCTGTGAAAAAATTAAATAAAGTGTAATTAAATTTACTGTGAAATAAACTCTTTTGAAGGAAAGCCCCAATGGGGATGTTACGGGTCATCATTAAGATTGTTTGAGCCAAATTACCTAATTATGATTTAATTCATGACATTTATGTTTAATTCTTGATAGGTAGGTTGGTGAAAACTGTGGCTTGTATCAGAACATTAAACAGAACAACAGAATGAGGAGAGAAAAAGGAAGCTACGCTGCAGAAATGCCAACCATACCATTGTTAGATGGTGTTCTGCGACATTAATATTGTAAGTAGAACACTTAAACATTACATGTTTCAATGAATATATAAACATTTAAACTCTCTAGTACACAGATCCTTTTCCGTACTAATGTGATTGATATTAGATGAATGTTTATTGATTACATTTGTAATGCAATTTCTATAAATGTGAAAAATGTTTTCATTCTCTTGTAAATTCACCAAATGAAACTAGAAATGAAGTTCTGATAGGACCAATATAAAATAAATAAAAACATTGCTTATTGTAACCAGAGTACAATTTTGAAAAAATTAAATTAAAATACTTATACCTAACCTTATATTGCTGTCTTATAATTATATTTGCAGTTAAACGCCTTGGCAGCTTAATTTTCAGTAAATCTTGGTGACTGAAGTTGTGTCGACGTGATAATTACTGAAAGATGAAGCTGCGTAGGTTTGAAGTTTGCGTAATAAAATGAAAGACTGGATATGAGGTGAGATATGACGTATTTAAATTATTCTAAATTGAACTCTAATAGTGATGTTTGCCTCTATAAAAGTTTAAGTGTAGGTTCTTCTTGTTAACGATCAGTAGGGATTGTATTTTCATCTGTTTATTAAAAAAATTAAGCTGGAACATAGTTGTAGGTTATTTTTACCAGTCAATTTGAAAATTAAATATAGCTTAAATAGTTCATCAGTGATTTTTGGGGAAGGAATCAGCATATTAATTGATATTATACTTTGTTTTGCTTAAAAAATAAATAATATTCAATTTTACATGTAGAGTAAAAATTATCACGCACATCAATTTTTCTTCTTCTTTTACTACTTTCGGAAAGTTACACTTTGGTAATTTTGTGATCGTGGTATGTTGTCTTGAAGAGCCGTTTGACTTCCTCTGTTGGTAGCTTCAAAAACTCAAAATCAGGTCATTTTGCCCTAGGAATTTGAAGTTAAGATAATTTTCTCTTTTTGTTTTTTTTGAATGTAGATATTGTTCCCAAACTGTGAATTTCTTAGTGTTTTCTATGGTGTTTTAGTAATTAGCATTGTCTTTTGATACAATGTTTTCCGACCATGTTGGGAGGCTACTGCTGGTTTTTCACTTCCCCTTTCTTGACAATTTGTCTTAAGATGTTCGTTCACTTGGTTTGAAATGTCTTTTACTTTTGACCTTCTTTGCATTTTATTGCATTAAATCCCCGATTTGTTTTCTTATCTCTTTCTCATGTTTGTAAGGTCTAATAAATCGAATGATGCATAGTGCTTTTGGTGCCAATCTTGTGTTGAAATTTTTAAAAAAATTTTGAAAGTTATGGTGCTTCAATGGTGTAAGTGAATTTCTTGGGTGTGAATATGAGGTGAGTGATAAAATTTTACCCCTAAGAATATACCTCATAGTGTGTGAATTCCTAAAATATAGTAATTATGTTGCATTCTTAACTTTAGTACATAAAATCCTTTCCCTAATTATCCGATAAATAAGGTATCTGACAGATTGTGTATCTTAATAGCAATCTAGTATTTTCACATCTCAAATTCAATTAATTAATTTACCTTTAATAGGTTTCGAAGAAATTTACTCCAGTTTTAAAAACAGTTTTAATAATTTTGATACCTATTAACTATCTGCTCTGAGATGCTCTACCTCTATTGATTAGTAGGAAGATTCCTCTTCGAGAAATCCAGAACCTTCCCTGTTCTTTTAATGTGACACTTTTTTTTACAATTGCCACCCCACCAAATAAAGTAGTAATAAGAGAATAAAATTCAACATATCAGTAGCATTTTTTTAAGTGTACACATTGTAAACAAATATTTTCTTGAGCAGTAGATTAACTGATTTAAACATCGTTATTCCTTAGATGAGGAGTGGAGCAGGGGTAGGGGGAACATGCCAATCTTATCTTGTATAATCATGTTAGGGGACAAGACTACTAGTTTTGATGGTTGAAATTAAAAGCTATTATATCTCTCGATTAAAAAACATTTTTGATTTGCACAAACATTGCAAAAATATTGTCATTCAATCAGATTCCAAAGCCGCGATTCTGAGTACAGCATTAACCATTTCGCAAATATTAGAAATTAGACAGAGAAAATTTAAGAAACTGTGTTTGGTAGCTCTTCAAAAATTATCAGATATTGACATCACGTACTGGGACGCAAGAAGGAGAATAACTTTGTTGTTAACTCCAGAGCTTTAGACTACATACATACCCCTGTTTTAGATTTAAACATATCGGTTACCCATTTTATGTTGGGACGCTGTTTCAGTGTTACTGCTGATTCTTTTATCCATGAGGAACATAGGTGATAGTAACAGGTAGAGTACTGAAGACCTGTATCTATGAGGAAAGCTTGTTTCTAAAGTTATCGTTACAAAAGTGAAATCTTGTGTGTCGTATCTTGGAGTGTATCTTGACAAATGAATGAAATCTTTTGTTTTGAATTTTGAGGCTTGTTTTTACAAAGTGAAGACTTTTGTATCGTATTTGTGATGCATCTTTACAAAAGAGGGATCTTGTATTGAATTTATCCTTACAAGAGCCCTGTTATTGTATTGTATTGTATTTACCTTGCCAAAAGGTAGTTGTGTGATGGAAACTTTAAACAAATCAAAAAATATCGAGGCCTGATATAATAAAACGTAGTTAATACATAGTTTAAAAATATACCATTTGAAGGTGTAGGGAAGAAAACACTGAATTAAAAGCAAGACATCCATTTTTTTTCAAGATTTGTTACTTTTAATGAATGAGTTAGAGAAAGTTTGCTTTAACATCTCACCCTCAAAAGTTGCATGTCTTGACGATACCAATAAAAAAAATTAGTATTACTTCAATCTTCAGTCAATTGAGTGGGGTTTGATCTTGACGATGGAAGTAAGTAAGAACTATACTTTTGAAACTGGTATCAATCAGACACACAATTTATGGGTGAGATGTTAAAGATTTCTCCAACTATTATTAAATGTAAATTTACATCACCAGTGTTCCTACACTGAAGTTGATTACATTTTCTATTTTGATTATATGTTAACTTTGTTACACATTGGATGGGCATTCTTCAACCTTAGCTTACATAGCTAGGGATCCTAATAATGGATAGCTAGATCTCAACTTCTAGCTTATGAACTGTGTGGGGGGAAAGTAAATCCACGTTATTATGAAAGTTATTTACTGGAATGAAATATGCTAATATTTACTTGTAGCAAGTGGAAAAATTCAATAAGGGCAACGAAGTAAGGAAAAAATTAATCCAGGCACATGCAGAAAAATTGTATGAAATCTGTATTTTGATTTGTGATTTGTCCGGGTTTGGGCGCATTTAATATGCGTGTCGTGAATTTCACCATAGTAAATATGTGAGCTTGTATCAGGAATGGAAGAAAAGTTGTTAACTATCATATGGCAGGAGTGCCAAACACCCACTAGAAGATGTTTGCGAGTTGAGTGGACACCGAGGGCAGTGGAGAAAGAGCCTTTATGCATATCCCTGACGATTGAGAGGGATAAAATTTAGATTTGCATGGCGTATACACATGGTTCACATAAGTGATGCACACTTGTAGCACAGAATACCACACCAGCTGTGCATCAAATGGCCACACTGTGATGATGGCAAACAGGATACCACGCATCAACGTGAAAGGTGAAATTAAGAATGAAATCCGGGATAGCTTGCTTTGCTTCATTAAATTAATGAGTAATTATTTTGACTCATCTTACCTCATATATCAGGTTGTATGAACAGGTTGGTTACTATAGTTCCAAAGATCTTGTCATTCATTCAAACGACCATTATGCATTGCTTACCCTAAAGGAATGATGGCATTCCTTTTACGGTGTTCGATTATATATTTACTTTTCTTGATTTTTATTTTATTTTATTTTTTTTGTATTTCCCTCTGTAACACCATTTCATTTTCAGTTTTGTATTGAGTTTTTCTTCTGACTTTGTTTTTCCTATTTATTTCATTGCAAAAATTTTAAAGCCCCAATTGAAATTTATAATTGTTGAAAATAAAGAGAAGTGTAATCAAATTTATATATATGAATGCATTTTTACTATAAAAATGTAATAGAAGTAAAATTATTAGGGTTTAATCGTTGTCCTGATTAAAGGTTTTTTGTCGAAATCAAGTTCAAGATCGATCCTGCCCCTCATATAAGAGATGTAAAGCCAACTATCATTTAGATCTCTCTTCTTACGTACCTTAATTACATTAGACGTTGGGGTTGCCACTTGGACATCATTTCCTCATGTGGTTCTATCAATCCACATCTTATGGATTGTAGCCTATTTTACCTGCTTTTGTCCATTTGTACATATATTATCCATTTACCTCAGACCTGCTCTTCCAAGTGTTCCCCTTGTTTGTTGTTCATTTCAATTACTGTTTTTAGTTTCCTTGCGTCTGAATATGCATTCATGACCCAAGCCAATCAGTGGCCTTTGTCTGACTTATGGTCTTATTCCATTCTGATTTCTTGATAGGGTATCACATTTCTAGTGCTATTAATTAAATTTGATGTTTACCCTAAAAGTTGGGGTTTGTAAATTTGAAAGTTTGTAAGTTAGGTTGTATGTAGATAGTGTTTGTATGGATTTTTTCAAGTATGTTAAATATTGAAACAGGTCAGGGTCGTTCTGAGGAGAATTTGAAGCAATTGACGGTGAGTGGTGAAATGGGAGATTGTGATGTTGTCAAAAGACTTTAGTCACATTATGACCAACCAAAGTATTCAAGCATTCCAAAATATATTTTAAGGATGAAATATTCTCTTTAAAATACTAATTTGAGTACTTTAGTGGGTAAGTGACAAATTGAAATAAAAACATAAAATATTGGCTTTACTAGGGCAGAAAAAAACTGTCAGCATGGAAAGCTGAAGGTTCGGGGTCCGATTCCCAGTTTTAAAAAAACAAACTCTTGAAATAGTGATTACATAGATAGTTTGACATTAATCTATTATTTCAATTTTATAGTTAATAACTTTAGCTGTTAACCCTTCATCTACTGCGCATACATAAACCTACATGAGGACTCGAATGGGGTTTTTTTTTTTGCCTTCAAGGCTTTGTCCACATTATTACAAAGTTTGATGATTTTTTAAAAAATATACAATGTATTCACCCCTCAACAGAAAAAGAGCCTGGACAGGACTCCACCAACAATGTCTGGCGCTCGGCTTGCCGCAATTGACATAACACTTTGTTGTCTTCGTTTCGTGTTCTCTGAACTTTCTGAGTCTCTTCAGGTTCTATTTGACATATGGTCATTACAACTAGGTTGATTATTCTCATCAGTGAAATAATAGATTCAAAACCTAAACACTAGTTTTTAGCATGTTTTGCCAGTGTTTCCACCAGGTTTCTGTCCCATATTTTGTGCTGGCATTCTCCCCGTAACATTTGATGGTTCCACTTGTACCAGTAGTGAACTTTTCCTTTTAAGGAGCGGTCAAATTGCCAGTGGAATGTCATCTTCAGAGAGGACTGCAGTACAGACAACATCTTCAGCATTAATTATTCATTGATCACTTTAGCGCTATGTCATAGAGTGGATGGATGGAATCATGTTCACGTCTTCTAAATAGTCTTCGGTCTCATGAAAAGAAAACTCCCGCCAACAATTTCATCCCTCAGAGGCTTTCAACAGTTTTATAATTTCATCTCTCCTCAATACTTAGCTCTTTTACTCAGATTTACTCTTAGACTTCAAATGGTAAAGCACGGAATAGAAAATAATCTTACAGAATCTTGCAAGGCGCACGCGGGTTATGGTAAAAAAAATTCCGCCGCACGAGCAACAATGACATAAAATAAATATAGAGGTCATTCGGATATTCCCAAGAAAATCAATACAAACTGAAAAACACACATGCTGGAAGAGTTCATGTGAGGAATGAGGTAGTTCCAGGGAATCTCATAAATGTAATTGTCACTAAATAGTAGCGTCTCTTATTAAGCCTGAGGGGAAAACATTGCCCCACACGAGTAATGAAGGGTTAATATTAATTTAATTAAATGGTGTTTTGAAAAGATAATAAAACATTAAAAATGAAGCTGAATAGCTATAAAAGTAATAGTAAATCCCACTAAAAAATTATGATTAGAATGCGTTTTTTGTAGAACAAGGTTCACGTGCTTCAAGTGTATGGGTTTTGTATAAATAAGAAATTTTTTCTTAAAATATTAATTTGTCCTCCTTTAAGAAAGTGACAATTTAAATAAGAATATAGACAATCTTCTTCAGTAAAGTTCTCATTGGCAAATCGTTTATACCGGAAAGAGTTTAATATAAGCCTACTCTAATGATAGTTGCTACTCACTGCTATGTTTTATGAAACCAGTTCCAAATTTAGTAGTGTTCGAAGTTTACAGGTGCTCTGGCAAGTTGTAAATTTCCCTGGATCAAAGATATTGTCCTTGTGACCCGTAGTGAGTGACATGGGAACAGGTAAATTCTCTTTTAATCAAAGTTTTTTTGAATCTGGAATCCATTTTTACCTCAATTTATGTTTGATTTGTTCCTTAACATGTTTTGATTACATCTTCTGTATCACTCCTCAGCCTTGGCCTGACTGATGAGTTTTATGTTGTGAACCCTGGATGCTTTATATTATTCTTCTGAATGTATATTTTTTCCGAAACTCTTTCAATTCCAAAGGTTTCTCCAAGGGTTTTCAAAAAGTTTTAGTTTTTGTCTTCCATTTTGGTGATTCTCTTAGCAAACTCTCATGGTTTGTGAGCTTGCAATTGCTAATTTTCAATTTCACCATTTTTAATATTCCTAAATGTTTCGTTTTGTACAAGTTTTGATTAAATATAGTTTCTTCTTCATCTTGCAGAATCACTGTCCTTCCTTTTCATTCTCCAGATCACATTCTGACCATACTCACCGACATCGAATGGTATATGAAAGATTGGTATTGGATGGCTTAAAGTTAGATTGATTCATGGTTTGTGTGTATGCAGTAATGCTCCTCCCATTTTTATGAAGTTAGTACATAGTATTTAAAGGTTGTCCCCAACGAATTGGAAATGCCAAAGTGTATAGGCTTGCCTATTCATGCAATCAACAGATCCTATCCCTTACAGGAACGGGTGAATGCGAGTGTCTGCCACCTTAAAAACAAGAAAATCTTAAATAAGGTATGATAAACTTAAAAGAAACGTCCTGATCCTCCAGGTTGAGCATTGAACTGGCTCCCCATCCCCTAAAAATTACCTTATGAAAGAACCTAAAAGAGAAGGAACTGAATTTATGCATAGGGAAAGAGTTTCCCAAAATAGAGAGGAATGACAGAAACTCTTGAAGGAGGCCAGGCCCATCCTATGCTGCAGCATCAAGTATTTGACGACTCCCAGCCAGTAAAAGAAGTCATCATCCTTCATAGATTAGGTCTTTACCTGTTCTGATCTCACATCTGTTCAGCCCAGTGCTTTTTTGGTCTTCCTACTGATCTTCATCCTGTCATTCTTCCTGTGTTCTTCTATTTGTTGAAGAAGTGGTTGTACTTTTAATTTCTCTCTAATATTCTCATTTCTAATATGTTCTTCTCTTGTACAACCTTTCACAGCCTGTAGGAATCTCATTTCTGCTGCCTGAATTTTACTTTTCTTCTTTTTCCTTCAGGATCCAGGCCTCACTTCCATACATCGCTACTGTGTATTACTGTTGTTGAGTAAAATCTTAGCTGCATATCCTTTCTTACTCCATTCTGCAGTGTTTGTCTGATTTTTCCTCAATATGTTGAAATTTTCTTCTGCGTTTTCCCATTATAATTATTATTAGTATTATAATTATTATTAGTATTACAATTATATATATTATTATATATTATTATTATATTACTGTTATTAATAATTATTATTATTACAATTATTATTATTATTATTATAACTATTATTATTATTATTATTACTGTTGTAATTGTTATTAGTATGAACTATTATTATTACTATTATAATATAGTAATTATTATTTCTGTTATTATTATTAGTAGAGCTAGGAATTTTAGGCGCAAAGAAGGTGCTTTAATTTAGCAGAAAACAGTGCAAAAAAATGTGCAATTTTTTTAAATATAAGGGTGCAAATTTCCCATGTGAATTATCATTAAAGAGTACCAAAACCAGTTACATCAAGTAACTCGCGACACGAAATTGAGTCATGTTGTCATATATTAAAAAGTCTGAGTAAGACAAGTCTCAGAACATTATGTTATTGAAATTACAAGTCCAGAAAACTGTTAAAGCAGATATATTCAACTACTCAAATGTTTAGAACATATCTAAAAAAGTTAAATATCTCAACTGTCTATCAGTGGTTTCGTCTAATGTAAAATATACTGGTTTTCACCTTCTACTTGACTGATCTGTTTTAATTTTTCTTCATACAGAGGTTGAAGGTATGATTTTCATCTGGGACAGACTTCCCAGTATATTTCTCCAAATATGCTTTCATAATAGGGTTGTTAAGTTTGGAAAGAGGAATACCACATGCCACAAATATCTTTGCTGTATCATTTAAAAGAATATTTTTTATTTATTAAACTTGAATAATAAACTGTTGTCACAAAACATATTTACTGCTTTGTGGTTCCTTATTTTTCGTGTTTTGCACTACCTATATGCTGCGTAACACGATTGTGTTAGTGTTTTTCATAATGGTTATTGAAATATCACAAAGAATGCACCTCATAACAGATCTGTCACTCTGAATTCCATCTGCACTAAACTGTTTTAGAAAATCATGTAGTTTGTAGGAGTTCGCATTCGGTTTTGGCATACTGAATTCTGGTCACTCAGGAAAATAGCAGACTGCACAAATCAAATATTATTTTGAACTGAAACATTTGTTTATGCACTCAACAATCTTACTTGCTTAAACAATAGCTTTCATATAACTGTGGTGCAAGAAGGTGCGAACTAATTTAAAAGGAATAGCCTAACGGGACTACACTAAAGTGGAAGTAATGTGATGTGGACTGATACCACACATCATTAGCAACCCTTGAAAGCGTATTTGAAGAAATGTAAATATATATATACACACACACACACACACATTATTTTGGGAATACAATGCTGCCAAGAGACAAAAAAGGTTTAAAAAATGCAAAATGTGCTTGCAATGATAAAAAGGTGCAAAAAAGTGTTAGCATTGAAAAACAGTGCAGAAAGGTGCAACTAAAACACATTTAGGGGCATTTATTTAATGTTTTCTTTGCAAGACAAGCTAATTTGAGCATTGTAGTAACAAATTAAAATTAAGGTGCAGCATCTAAAATTCCTAGCTCTAATTATTACTATTTCTGTTATAATTATTATGTTATTATTATTATTATTATTGTTATTATTAGTATTATTATTTTATTATTATTATTATTATTATTACTACTACTACTACTACTACTGTTACTATTATATTATCTCAATTAAAACAAATTATCCACATCAGGAATCTAACCAGTGACCTCTTGTATATGAAGCAAGCCATAAGGCACTCAGCTAAGTGTTCGCTGGCTTGCTATACAAAAAATTATGCTCTTCTTTGGAGGAAGGAGAATCTTTTGTGACATAATAGCTCATAATAGTGATGTTTCCGACAAATTTTATAAACCCCTGTACTCTGACGGTAACTGATCTGTGACCTGAGGAATTGTAGTCAGATGCTCTGATCGCAATACCATGAGACTCATCCATAAAATTAATGTTGTGCAACATAATTTAGATTCCAATGATATGATGTTTACTTTCTATTGCATTTGAATTTTGTCATGCTTTTGAGTATATGTGTTATAATTATTTTTTCTTTTTTCAATTTTTTAAAAATATCTATAGCATATCTTTCTCTAAAATTTTAAAAATATTATAATAAGTACCTGATATATCAGTCGTCCTCAGTTAAAATGGATTTCTGTTTATAAACTTCGTCAATTAGTTAATACCATAAGATATTAAATATAAAATTGGTACCTGGCAAGCCAGTCGTCTTCAACTAAATTATTAAACTTCATCAAGTAGTTCCAATATGGATGCCTTTCAAAAACAATGTTTCATCTTCTGTATTTTCACTGGTACTTATGTTGTTGTGTAAGTTTAAGTCTGCGGATGTGTTCTCATTGAGTAGGTCTGTATTCTTTGCTTCTTTTAGAATTTCTATATCTTCAAGGATGCTAATCTTGTTGTTGTTATACTCTCTGTGTAGTACTGGCATAGCATTATCGATTTTGTCAAACTGATGACTTGTTTCTAGTATGTGTTTGGCAAAACTTGATTTTTCTCCATTAATAAATTTTTGAAATGTTCAGAGTATCTTATGTTGAAATTTCTTGTTATTTTACCTATGTAAAACTTGTCACAATTATTTCACTTTAGTTTATAAACACCTTTATTTTCGTATATATTTGTTACTTCTATTTTGTTGGATATGATGTTGTTGAGTTTGTTGATAGTTTTGAAGGCGATTTGAATGTTTTTATCTTGTTTCCTGATTGATTTAGCTAATTTGGTCGTTTCATATGTTTTTATATTACAGTCTTTTTCTATTTTTGTTATATTTGTTAAACTGTTTCTTCTTTTTTGCTTTCTGATCAACTTGTAGATCATTTGTTCTTTGTAACCATTGTTTTTTGCTAGGGATTTTATATAATTTAGTTCTTTTTTGTAGTTTGTTTTATTTAATGGTAGCTTAAATATTCTGTTTATTAATATGAATTTTAAAAGTGTTGAGTTAATAACAATTAGGCATATGTTCCATCTTCGGCATGTCATTTGATTACTAAATGACATGTCAAAGATAGAACATGAACTGAAAGGCTAAAATGTATTAACTAATTGATGGACTTTTTTTTAAAGAGAAATCCAATTAATGACAGCTGATATATCAGGTAGTTATGTAAATATTTTAAAAATTTGCAATTACATCAATTGTGATTTACATTGAATTTGAGAAGCATTGAAACCTTTCCTCTGTACTTTTATTTAATATCTTTCATTTTATCTGGTGTTATTTTTTTTATTTCATCTATTTTGTATTTTCTTGCTTGCATGGTTTTGCTTACGAATGCTTGTTTATTTAGATTATATATATATATATATATATTATATAATTTACTTACAGCAGTAAAATGCTTTGAAAACTAACTCTAACTTTGCATGATAAAAAAAGGGAAAATTAAAAGAGACTAAATGAAGCAGAAAATGATAGACCACTTTTGATTCCAACATGGAGTTTGCAATTTTATACACTCAGCATGATCGATAAATCATTTTTTGAAAAGAAAAATTTGCTTGAACTGGGAATTGAACCTAAGATATGGTTTTGCACCCCAGTCCATTAACTATTGTGCTATCCAGGCTTCCCTCTTCAAACAAATTTTTCTCTCTCCCATGTGTTTCCCTGTAGCATGGAATTAGTAATTTATCCTTTTTTGTAGAATTTCAACATTATATAAATATGTTGCTTTGTTTTGTGATTCTTGATGTCCTTATTTCTGGTGACAACCTATATCATGTTTATAATTTGGGTTTAGGATTTAATCGGTAGTTTAGCCTTCAAGTATTGGTGCTCTTTAACACATTCAGTACCAGGCACTGAGCAGGGCATTTAAACCCACAGGCCAGCCATTTAAATACCCCAGCTACCCTTTTTGTGGCACTTCAGCAAATGGACCATTATTCGCAAACTATTAGTCCTAGAAAATTAAAATTTTGTACATGCCTAAAGGAGATAGCCTAGTAGGATTTGATGGTGAAATAAAATGGGTGATTTACATCACATGGTATCAGCGTATCAATTGGAAGTTCATCTTCACTTTCACTTTGTGAATCTTCTAATTCAGGAATCAGTTCATCACCTGAATCATCATTATACAAAATATTCACTAATTCTTCTTCAGTGAGATAATTTTCTTTCACCATGGTTTCACTCACGCACAAACAATAGCGCGATAACGAGAAACATATACGACTGCATTGGAGCCTGAAGGCAAGTTTGGGTGAACGAATTCCATGTGTTGTTTGTTTTAAAAATAAAAGGGGATTCACCAAGGTTAAACATGTCAAATGGGAATAGAAAATGTACATTTACATGTCATCTATGATCTCCAAGACATACTAAGCCAACACAATATTTAGGCGCCGAATATAAAATGCAGTTTTTCGCACCCGCTCTAAAACGAGTTAACTGACCGATGGCCGCATACACGATAGTCTCTTTAAATGCCTTAACTGGTTTACGGTACAGAATGTGACACATATAAGACAGTTAATGTGTTAATATAAGACAGTTAAACCATAGAATCAGTTTTGACATAAACAATTCTCCAGATTAGGTAATTCACATATTGCTAGGTTCTCACTTTTTTTTTTTTTCAGTTTTGAAGATCTGATCCATCTCAATCCATTGTGTGTTATTACCATTGTAAGTGTTGGTCATGATGGATGAGAGGTTATCAAGTTCATCTGTGGTTCAAACCTGCCCAGGGTTAATAGTTGGGTTATAAACATTCTGAATGCAGATTCTTTTGGAAGGGAACTAAAGCTGTGGGTTCTATGTTATAGATTTTTCACATGAAATTGTTGCTGTATTTGGTGGGGGAATATAGATGAACACATCTCCTGTAATATTTGCGGTGTATTTATTTACGACTATTTTTTTATAATTTACTATAACAAAATTGCAAGAACATTTGTATAAATGTCTTTAAAACTCTCAATCTATATATAGAATACAGTTTCTTTATCAAGGCTTCTTTAAAGATGATCCCCCCAATTTTTATTTCCCTAACTAAAGCAATTCAACCACTGTGGTCTCGAGGTACCGTGCTGCCTTGTCACGCAGTGGGCCCGGGTTCGATTCCTGGTTGTGACAGGCTCCCGGGTGACTTTTTTTGTGGTTTTTCCTCACCTGTAAAGACATGTCGGGAAGCTTAGGGCCCAACGGTTTCCGAAAATCATCTGGCCATCATCATCCTTCACCGGTGTGGAAAGCAATGGGAAGCTACCACACCAATGATTCCCTAGTAAACCTGCAAAGCATAGCATGAAAATGCTATGATTGCAGTGAAAGAGCTGCCTTCGGGCAGGATTACTATGAATAGATATAGTTTATCAAAGCTTCTATAAAGAAGATCCCTCCAATTTTTTCCTCTAACTAAAGCACTGCGTAAAAGAACCTCAAGTTTGATTAGAAAAGCGACTTTTGAGCAAAATTAGTTGACCCTTTCATAAAACCCTCATTCTATATACAGTGTATAGTGGAAACTTCTATAAATATGTATCCTGATATTTTTTTTTCAGCTAAAACAATTTTAAAAGAACCTCATGCTTGATTAAAAAATGGTTTCTGGACAAAATTATTTGATCCTTTTATAAAACTCTCATTATATATTTAGTGTGTAGTGGAAACTCTCATAAATGTGTGTTCTGTCAAGTACTTTATTTCAACTAATGCTCTACTTAAAGGAACCTCATGCTTGATAAAAGAAGTAGCTTCTGAGCCAAATTAGTTGGTTTTTAATAAAATTGTAGTTCTATATACAATATGGAAGCTCCTGTATAGATAATGCTGATATTTTTGCTTTACTAAAGCACTAATTACAAAAATCACAAGCCTGTAAGGAAGAGGCTTCTGATCAAAATTTGTTGATTTATAATTTTCTATATAAATCGTTCAGTTCACTGTTATGTAGTCTTCTTTATTCATGTGTCAGCTTATCTCTTTTGTCCAAAAATGATGCTACATATATATTCCCAGTACACAAGTATAGATCTTAGGAGACCCTTGAGAATGTAATAGGAGGTTAAGGTTCCCAGCTTTTAGAATACAGCACAAGATGTCAATCCTGCACGATGGCCATTTTACCCCCATAACATATGTCAGTTATTTATTTCCTTCAGAGATTCAGTCAACCACAGGCAGGATCATGGTGTCACCAGAATGATTAGGCAAGTTTAAAAATCCTGACCACATCAGGACTAATACACTCAATCTTTTGGCTTATAGCTTATTCCCATAACCAACTGCTTCATTCCATATAACTGTTCTTATTACATAACAGCTTTCTATATATAACATATTCCCACTGCAGGCATTAGGATACTCTTGGGGTACTAGGAGGTTAAGGCTCCCACATTTTTTTAGACAATCAGCATCATGTGTCAGACCTGAATGACTGTGAGTACTTCTAGTACTCATTTCCATTACAGGCTGAGTTGATCCCAGGCAAGGCTATGGTGCTACCAGAAGATTTAGGCCAGTTTAAAATTCTTGAACCCACCGGGACTCAAAATCTTGACTTTCCAGCTTGTAACATATTCCCTTTACCAACTATGGTATGGCATGCTCCATGTATATATTGGTGGCACACTGTAGCATAGTTGTTTAAGGCAATAATATATAGGATGGAAGGTTATAGTTGTGATTCCCATTGTGGTTGGGTTTTTAACCTGACCTAAACCTTTTAGTAACACTATGGCTTGGATCAACACAGCTTGTAATAGAAATGGGAATCAGACAATGTCTGAAGGCAGCTGTCACACAGAACTGTCATCTCATGCAAATTGTCTAGACATATTGGACTCTTTAACATCGTACTATCCCAAGAATCTGTAAGACTTGTAGTGGAACAACTACATTTATATATGCATATAGTCTTTGTGTTCTAGGAGTGGTATATCCTTTTTGGGGTTAATAGCATGGGTTTTGATTCCAACGAAAGTTAAAAGCAATTTTTTGATTGAGTGAAGGAAATTTGAGGATTTGGATTCATTTAGATTGAAGTTTAAAGGCATGAGTATTGTTGCATGTGGAGGGACCTATGGATATTGAAAGCATGTCCCTAACAAAACTTTCAGATTTAAGATCTAACCCCCTAGCATGCTTTACAGTAGAAATCAGCAACATCAGACCTTTTAAATAAATAATGTAACCATGTTGGAATGTTGTATGACTATCTTATCTGCTTCTGTGTGTGAGCATTAGCTAATGTGTTGATTATTTTATTCAGGAAACAAAGAAGCGCAGCAGGAGCAGCTTGTCAGCTGGAACATCCAACTCAGAAAATACAAGAAAGCGCAGAAAAGCTAGCTCATCTACCAGAACATCCAGCTCAGAGGAGACAAAGAAGTGCAAAAAGAGCTCAGCAGGATCATCCAACTCAAAAACGACAGTGAAGGCCGAAAAATGCAACTCTGGTGGAACATCCAACTCAAAGAAGACAATTAGGCCCAAAAAGAACAACTCAGCAGGAACATCCGTCTCAAAAAGGACAAAAAAGACCAACTACCCAGCGAAAACATCCAGCTCAACAAAGACAAAGAAAACTTGCAAAAGCAGGGAGCAGAACTCAACGAAGCCATCACGGTAAGTTACTTATAACAAACGTTTTCTCTCTCCTACATAATGTTAAAATATTATGACTAGGGAAACCCCACACATGATAACATGCAAAAAAAATTACTTAAAAATTTGCAGTTTTTAACCTTTAAAATAATGGATTTTTAAATACCTGTCCGTATCACTGTAATTTCAAAGTTCCGTAACATAAACCATGTTGTAGCTAAGGTATCACTATTTGTTCTGAAAATTTTTCATAGTAATATAGCTGTTAGGTAAATATAAATGAATCACATTTGAAGAGAAAAGTATATGCTCAGACATTTGAACTTTGACATTCTATGCCAGTGCTCTACCAACTGAACCCTTAAGCACTCCAATCTAAATTAAATTTTTCTCTTATATATTGTTAATTCCCTAACGCCAAATGCTACAAACCTTTGCACAATCATGTAAATGAAGGCATGTTTTTTTAATAAGACTTTTATTGGAAATACATAAATTTAATTTTTTGAAAAAGAAAAATGAACGTTTAAACTGGGAATCAAAGCACAGATCTCCGACTCTGTACGTCATTGTGCAGTCCATTATACTATTCCATCATCATCATCTATGCAAGTATTAGGCCATGTGGCCTGTTACAGTCTCAAAGAAGAGTTTTCCATCCAGCGCTTTTTTGGACATCCCAGCAATCTTTTGCATTGGGGGCAGTGATGAAGCATGGCTTTTTGAATTCTATGAGATGGCATTCGTTGAAGATGTGCTTTCCAGTTGTTCTGGTAGTTTTGTATGTGGTGAGGAATGGGTTCTGCATCCAACTCTTCCATAATTAACAATGTTTTTATTGACGATTTTTATTATTAATTTAACACTTCTCATAGAAGCAATATAATGATTTTATTATTGAATTAACATTTCTCACTGAAAGATAAATTATATTTGAAGAGAAAAATTTTCACCTAGACCGAGACACGAACCCATGACCTTTGGTCTCGGTCTAGGAAAAAATTTTCTCTTTAAATATAATCTTCCATAATTTCCGTATTTCTTTTATGGTCCCACTTTGTATAGCCTGCTGTATGGCGCATAAATCACATGTCATTTGCTGTTATTCGGCTTTTATCTCTTCTTCGTATTGTCCATGCTTCACTACCATATCTTAATACTGGTCTTGCGAGATCCTTACAAAGCCATAATCTTGTTATATTATTTTTGGTCTGGACATCTTACCTCAATATTAATGTTGATTTGTTCTTGGACATGTTTCAAAACAATTCTCTGTTTTATCTTCAGCTTTCCCAGACTCAGATAAGATAAAACAGAGAATTGTTTTGAAACATGTCCAAGAACAAATCAACATTAATATTGAGGTAAGATGTCCAGACCAAAAATAATATAATTAAAATAACCTCAAAATATAACTTCCTAAAATTAAATATTCCATAATCTTGTGTTCTTCTGTACTAAAGATGGTTTCATTATACTGTTAATTTTGCTAGGTATAGGGTACTTCTCACAATGGGCCATCACTTTAGTTTTCTTTGTATTGATTTCCATATTGTACCTTTTTGCAATTATATTAAAGTTGTGTATAGAATACTGTAAATCTGTTTCTGTTGGAGCTATTAATACCAAATCATCTGTAAAAAGCAAGGAGTCTATTTTTAGGTTTCTATTAATTTGGATAGAACCATGTCTCATCTGTCACCAATCTTTGAGTATTCTATCCAGGTATATGATAAAGAGCAAGGGCGAGAGGCCACATCCTTGTCTTACGCCTCTATTAATTTTGGTCCATTCTGTTTGTGTGTTATTGATTGGAACTGAAATCAAATTTGTTTTATAGATATTGTATAAATTTAAAATATGCTGTTGTGGTAGATTGTTGTCAGCTAAAATTTCTAACAGTTTCTTCCTATTGATTTTGTCGAAGGCTTTTTTGAAGTCCACAAAAGCTAAATGTGTTTCTACATTGAACTACCTGTGTTTTTCTAGTAGTAATTTCATGGAGAAATAACCATCACTGCAGGATCGACCTTTACCTGACTGAGGAGGCTGTTAAGATGTTTGTATAATTTGTTCTTAATTATATTGGCGTAAATTTTGTATCCACTATTTAGTAAGCTGATGCCTCTGTAATTTTCAGAGTTTTTCTTGTCTCCTTTTTTAAATATTGGTATTACAATAGATTTTGTCCAACTTACAGGAATGTCTCTCCCTTTTCATAGTTTATTTAAGAATGTTAGAAATCTGTCTAAAAACAGAGGATTTGCATTTTTAATTAGTTCAATACTGATTCCATCCTTTCCAGGAGCTTTGTTGATTCTCATTTTCGTTAATACTTCTGATAGTTCATCCTCTGTGATCAAGTCTGTAGAGGTGTTACTGGATGATGGTAAAGTGAAAATGTTTGGAGTTTGGGTCCATAGATTTTGAAAATAATTTGACCATTGTTTGGCTGGGATGACATTAAGGTTGAGATTGTCTTTCGTTTCATGATTCAAATTTTTCAAGATTTTGTATGTTTGTGGTGCAGGTCTAGTAATATCATTCTCTAATTGTGACACAAATTCCTCCCAATTTTTTTACATGCTTCATATTAGCTTGACCTGTATCTATCTATCTATCTATGTAACGGAATCTTTGAATGCGATTTTCACACACTTAAAATCATTGGATCAACTTGAAACTTTGTATACTTGTAAAGGACTAATGACAATAGAGTAATTTCATAAATTTGTTCCAAAATCCTTTCCAGAGTCTTCAGAAAATCAATAAAAGTGTTTGTGTAATTATGTAACGGAATCTTTCAACACGATTTTCACCCACTTAAAATCATTTTATCGACATGAAACTTTGTATACTTGTAAAGGACCAATGAAAATGCAATAATTTCATAAATGTTTCTAAAATCCTGGCCAGAATCAGCAGAAAATCAAAATAATAAAACCGGTATAATAGGTTGCAGACTTATCAACTTCTTACTCAATCGTTGTAAGAGCTCAGTTGGTAGAGCGGTGTACTGTAGTGGTATATAATTTCAGTAATCCTTAGGTCGCAGGTTCAAATCCGGCCCAGAGGGTATTTTTTTAGTAGAGTATTACTTTTATCTCATACTACAATAACATCGAATTTAAAGATATTTACATTTTTATCTTATTTTGTAAAATATTAAAACTAAAAAATAGTTTAAAAAACAACATGCTTTTATTAGAAAACCAAACTAAAAATGAAAAGTAATTTTAATTTCCAACACGCTTGGGATGAAATTAAAGTGGTCAACAAAAAAAAATCATCATCTACACATCTAGAATGAAACTAGTGTTATCTACAGAAAAAATAATTTTACCATCAAAAGCGTGGGGTGCTCTATATCAATTAATATATTTGATAATAAACAGATATTGGTAAAAGTAAAGTCTCTAAGAAGAAAATGTAAGAACTCTAAAAAGCACCCCATGCTTTTGATGGTAAAATTATTTTTTTGTTGTAGATAACTCTAGTTTTATTCTAGATGTGTAGGAGATGAATTTTTGTTGACCACTTTAATTTTATCCCAGGCGTGTTGGAAATTAAAATTATTTTAAATTTTTAGTTTGGTTTTCTAATAAAGCGTGTTTTTTAGTTCTTTTAAACTATTATTTATTCTAAGTCTCTTCCTGGTTTCTCTTTTCGCTATTGCTCTTTTTTTGTGGTAATTGATTTTGACTTCTTCTGATTTATTATTCTATTCCATACACGGCACAAATGCAGACATTTCTTTCCACTTAACAATTCTCGAACGTCTGAATGCAGATAACTAGACCTTTAACAATGTAATCAGATGACTTCTATTCAAAGAATTTTAACAAGAACTTGGGACTTTTCTATCCTAAAAAAATATCTATTGACCGTGGCCACATTTGAACCTGCAACCCTTGGAACCAGAGGCAAGGAGCATAATCATTAGTCCACCACAGCCAACTTCAAAATTAACAGGGCAAAAAGGCAATGCCTTGGGACCTGCAGTAATACCAATATTTAATTGGTTTCCCAAAGGGTACTCTTAGCTGCCCAAACAGGTCTGCATTTGAGAAATCCCGTAGATAGATACATACATACATACATACATTTGAGTTGTCTGTTATATTTATATATTAAATTTGGGAATTTTTAACATTATGAGGTTCAATTAATAATAATTAAATGAATCGTGATTTCTTCTTACCTCATACTTCTATGTTTTTTTAAACACAGCACTGCAGTATCGGCGACACTTCGTCATCATCAGCTGTTTTCACGACTGTCAATTTTTTCCCTTTTGCCGGTAATTCTCTAGACTGCCATATGGTGTTCTTATGAAGGAATTACTCTTCAAACTGCTATCTGGTGTTATTTTGAATGAATAATTTTCTAAACTGCTATCTGTTGTATTTTTGAAGAACTTTGTAATCAAGCTCGGTTCGTCCGGACTATTATACAGATTGTTAAATATTCCACTTAATGTAGAAAATTTTGACAAGGAATATAATCATATTGTTCATGTTGCTAAAATAAATGGTTTCGATGAAGACATTATAAAGAATAAATTAAAGAAATTCAAACAACAAAAAAGGTTACAGGAATACACCACCTTACATCATGGTCCCAAGAAAGATGTAAAATTCAAGAAATTCACTTACCATCCTGAAGTTCATAATAAGTTTCAAAAAATTTTCAGAAAATTTAATATAACATTAGCTCCAATTAACAAATTCAGCCTGGGTAATCTTCTGTTAACTAATAATAAATGTAATACCCCAGACAACAAAAAATCTGGAATTTATCAAATTGATTGCAAAGATTGCAACAGGATATATATAGGAAAAACAAAAATGAACTTGGAAACTCGTAAAAAAGGGCACTTCAGAAACATAAAGAATGGAGAAATTGAAAAATCAGCTATAGCAGCACATAGTTTATTAGAGCATCATAGGATTGAAAAAGAAGCAAAACTTTTAAAACATCTATCTAAACCTTTGGATTTAACAGTTTGGGAAAAATATATATTCAAAAAACCATACTAGAACTATGAACTTTGAGATTCCGGACGAACCGAGCTTGATTACAAAGTTCTTCAAAAATACAACAGATAGCAGTTTAGAAAATGATTCATTCAAATAACACTAGATGGCAGTTTGAAGAGTAATTCCTTCAAAAGAACACCAGATGGCAGCCTAGAGAATTACCGGCAAAGGGAAAAAATTGACAGTTATGAAAACAGCTGATGTTGACGACAATGTGTCGCCGATACTGCAGTGCTGTGTTTAAAAAAACATAGAAGTATGAGGTAAGAAGAAATCACGATTCATTTAATTATTATACATTTGAGGCCTTGCATAGCTCAGTGATAAACCATTAGTTCATAAAACTAAAGGTCAAAGGCCCTGGGTTTATACCCTTGTATTTTTCTCTTCAAATTTTTTTTTTTCTGTACAATGTTGTGTGTGAAAAGTTGAGAAATTACTAAATGTCTTTATTTGCATTTGTTTCAGGTCCAAAGAACAAGAAAGAAATGTCTCCTGCAAGCAGAGGAAGCAACCCACAACAAAATCATAACAATCTGTGACTTTGTATCGATTTAAAAAATGGCTACTTTGCTGCCATCTTAACATATGACAACGATTCGGCTAATGTACATAGCTTTATGAATGCACTCGTTATATTTTGCATATGTAAATATTATCTCATAAGTTTTATGCCTTTCCTCCCCTCTCTTCCATATTTCAATATACTTCGTGTTTTGACGATGAATTTTCTTATTTCGACCATGAATTCACTTTGTATTCTGTATCATTTGTAAATTATGAGGGGTAAGTACGAGGGTGAATCAAATATAAACCGGAATTATTGTTTACAATTTTATTGAATTAACAAAAAAATCCAATAATATTTAATTTTAGGAAGTTATATTTTGAGGTTATTTTAATTATATTATTTTTAGTCTGGACATCTTACCTCAATACTAATGTTGATTTGTTCTTGAACATGTTTCAAAACAATTCTGGAAAAGCTGACGATAAAACAGAATTGTTTTGAAACATGTTGAAGAACAAATCAACATTAATATTGAGGTAAGATGTCCAGACTAAAAATAATATTATTAAAAAATACAAAACCATCACCCCATTTTTGGTACATAGTCTCATGCATTGTCACCAAACCGCCTTCCTCCGAGGTCTTCTTTCAGTGGCCCAAACAAATGGTAGTCACAGGGTGACAAATCTGGACTGTAAGTAGGATGTTCCAGAGGTGTCCAATGCATTTTCGTCAGTTTTTCTTGTGTCAACCGAGCAGTGCATGGCCTTGCATTGTCATGCAGCACAATCACATTTTGGATCGGTTTCCGGCCGTGCTTGTTGCAATATACTGCTTTTGTCTCATCCAAAAGCTGGCAGTAATACTCTGCATTCATTGTTCATGGTTCATGAAGGAAATCCACTAGCAAAACTCCTTCAGAGTCCCAAAAAACAGTCGCAAGGACCTTTCCAGCAGAAAGGCGTGTTTTGGCCTTAACTGGTCCAGCCGCACCTCGCTCTCGCCACTCCATGTTGGAACGTTTTGACTCTGGGGTGTAATGATGAACCCAAGTTTCATCAGAGGTCACAATGCGATTCAGAAAATCATCTCCTTCCTCCTCGTAGCAACTCAGATGCCTCAGAGACACTTCCTGGCACAAATTTTTTTATTCCTGCCTGAGGAGCCGAGGAACCCACCTGGCAGACAATTTTCGGAATTTGAGTTCATGACTGATGATGGCTTGAACACTTCCGAAGCTTATTGCAATGTGTGAAGCAATTTCAGAAATTGTTACGCGCCGATCCTCCTCAATAAGGTCCCGTACAGCACGAATGTTGTCTGCAGTGATGCTTGTTCGTTGCCGTCTTTGGTGGGGCTCATTTTCCATTGAATCCTGGCCCGCTAAATTTTTTTGCGCCAATCTTACACCTGCATCTTCGAAAGGGTTGCTTTCCCGAACTGCGCATGGAACCTTCTCAAAATTTCAGAAGGTTTAGTGCCTTCTTTTGCCAAAAACTTAATAATAATAATGCATTGCACAACAGATGTGTGTACCTCTTGCTCGCTCATGGCGTACTGAAGCAAGCGGCCGCTCTTTGGAGTGCGACACATCAAGATCCATACTCCAGACACCCCCACCAACTTCCCCTCCAAACCGCAATCTTTGCAGTTTGCTACCAGAGCCTCCAGATACAAATTCCTGTTTATATTTGATCCACCCTCGTAATATTATAAACTTAAAAGAAAAGGAAATGGCTTTCAAATGTGATTCCTCTAATGTTGAAATTTGTAAACGTAATTTATTTCTTTTTGTTAAAATGGAGGAAATACAATCTTTTTTTTTACTTTTTTTTTTAAGCATAACTTGACTTTTATACTATTTGTATGTAAACGAATCTTCCACAATGTTTCTGTCCTGTCAAATCCCTAGTTTATATTTTGATACGATTATTTTTTAATTATGATCTTTTATGTATAAAATAAATCGCATTTGTTAAAATTCTAAATTTCTCTTTTTCTAAATTTCCCATTCGACCTGAAAACCAGATCCCATTAAAAACAGTTGGCAGCTGTCTATAACTTTTATGCTTAATGTTCTTTAAAAATTCACTGTTAAATATGGGATATAACATTATGAGGTTCTTAATTGAATGAATGAGTCACTTCTTATCTTCATAGTTGTTATTTTAAACATGGGAACTACAATTGTTTATGAGTTGATTATTTTGACTACATCATATTTCGTATGTCTTCCAAAACTTTGTAATCGAGAAAAAAAAAATACTACAATAAATAAATTGGACATTGAACTATACTTGAAAACATTTTAGAAAATTGAAAAAATAAGAAAACAATCATTACACTACAATAAATAAAATAGACATTAAGCTATACTTGAGAACTTTGAAATTGGAAAGAAATAAAAAAAATATATGAAAATGTCGGAAAAGAAACATTAAAAAAAAAAATCTTTACACTATCCGAGGGCTAGGAAGTCTTTCCTTTCTTCCATTTCTTCTTTCCTTTATTTTCTTTTCTTCTCCAGAAAAGCCTGACCAGAGGCTTAAGATGGCAGCCCCATCACTGGTCTTGCCTTCCTTTGGCCAGCAACCAATCGAAGGGACTATTATTATGCTTTCAAGTCTTATACGAGAATTTCCTGGAAGGTGAAACGCTGGAGGGAAAATTTTCTATAGGATCGTAACAGGCCTTGGCCTAATACTTGGAAGGAAGAAGAAGAAGAAAAAATCTTTACACTACAATAAATAAAACAGACATTGAACTATACTTAAGAAATATGAGGTGAGTCAAATTAACCTACTCATTAATAATTAAAAGAAATCTCATAATAATTAAGACATCTTGTCTGTACATTCTTACCTCTTATGGTTGTTTTTGTCAGTGATTACAGGTGAGTCAAATTAACCAACTCATTAATAATTAAAAGAAACCTCTTAATAATTAAGACATCTTGTCTGTACATTCTTGCCTCTTATGGTTGTTTTTGTCAAACATAAGTTTCAAGGCTAATGAGCCCCATCGTCAGCGATTACAGACCCTTAATTATTAAATAATCAATTGAGTTGGTGTTTACTTGATGAAAATCCATATTTAATATATATGAAAATCAAATAAAACTACCTTAATTATTAGACAAACCTCTGAATGTTATTTCCTGTTGATTAAAAAAGAAACTCATAGTGTTTGTTCCTACATATATGGGAACTGCAGTTTTCAAGAGAACATCTCTCATTTTCAGCCGATAATAATATCATAATATCGTTTGAAAATGAGAGAGATGTTCTCTTGAAACTGCAATTCCCATGTTTAAAATAACATAAACTATTAGGTAAGATAAGAAGTGACTCATTCATCTTTAAAAATATTGCTAATTATTGTAATCAATTTGGATAGGTCATTTGTATGAATGACAGAGGTTCATTTAAGTAAAATTATGTCACCTCAACTCATATTCTTCTTCTTCTTCTTCTTAGACCAGTTTTGGGACCTCATTCAGTTCCATCCTCAGTATTTTCACGAACATTATTATGTCATTTAGAAAACTGCCTCCTGCTCCCTCTGTTGGTTGACTGAAGAACCCTGAATCAAATTATTTCCTCCGGGAATTTCACGGTTCATTAATTTATCACTTTTTCAAAAGTAGTATTTTTTTCCCCAAACAGTAAACTCTTTATGTTTTTCTATTTGTTTTATTTCATTTTCCTAAAAAGTTAATGGTTTGGAAAGAAATCTACGTCAAAAGTTAAAAGGAGAAATTAATAAACTTTGAAATTCTCTGGTAAAATGATTTAATTTTGAGGTTATTCAGTCTACCATCAGAGGGAGCAGGAAGTGGTTCTTTAAGATGACTTAACATTGGTCATGAAAATACTGAGGATAAAATCGAATTAGTCCCGAAACCGGTCTAAGAAGAAGAACATGAGGTGAGGTGATATATTTTTAATCAAAGCGGGAGGTAACCCTATGAGTTATTTATATTAATGAATGAGTTAGAGAAAATGCTTTAACATCTCACCTCATAAAGTTCCGTGTTTTCATTATACCACTTTCAAAAGTATAATTTTACTTTTGAAATCAGTATAGCAACTTTATGAGGTGAGATGTTAAAGTACCTGTCCCAGTGGACATAAAAATCGTTAGTATGCCAGAAAATTCTAGACCTCTATTACTAACAACCAACACAACATTCACTTCTGAAATTTCAGCTGAGTACCTGAGTTTGCTTTTCAACACATATACGCTTGTAGAAACTTCGCCTGATCTTGACTCTTCATTGGCCTCACACACTTCTGTAATGACTGCCCCTTTTTACGGCCTTCTATTGGTGAATGCTCACTTACCGTGATTGATCAATGGTTCCCATTCTGTGTATCGTATTGTATTAGTACGTTCGATAGGTTAGTACATTTGATAGTACATTTTTCCTGAAATCAGAACATAAATCTGGATGGCTCTGCACGGTGCACCTAGAGGTTATGTTAATGCTTTCATTTGTTTTCAATCAATTGCTGCAGAAATTGAGCTTACTTTCGAAGAGGTAGACATTGACCCGCACAAATGTGTCGGCCAGGGCTATGACGGCTGTTCAACAATGGCAGGAAAAGACAACGGGTTCAGAAACATCTGCACGAGCTTTTTTCCCCAAAGGTATTTACTTCCAGTTCGCGAGCCACAAAGTCAGTATTGCGGTAAATGATTTGAATTGTGTGCCCGAGGTGGGAAACACAATAGCTACAATAAGAATATTATAAACTTTTTTCGAGAGTCTCTGTTGAGAAGATAGCACAAGCATCCCCATGCTCTGCGAAACACGTTCACAAAAAATGTAAAAGTATTGGGATATTCAAGAAACACTTTTTGGAATTGATGTACGGCCTGAAAATAATTGCCGTAGAAGGAAACGCACCAAGCTGAAAACAAGCTGATCAGTTGCATTCTGCTGGAAGTAAAATTACTATCACATATTGTTTGTGCCTGATAGAAAAATATTCTAGTTATTTGGAACCTGTCGTTATTTTGCTGCTTGCGCCGTGGCTATACATTTAATGAAATACACGGTTCATGTTGAAAGAGTTAAAAGCATGGTAATAGATCATCGCAAAAAAAAAAAATCTCCGAAGTCATCATGAAAGACATAGATACTATTGCTTCTGAGCTAGGTGTGGAAATCACACTACCAAGTATATCCAATGAACAGACACATCGAGCTAATCCACAACATAATCCCGAAGAATACTTTAAGGCGGCTATCTTAAATCCCTACTAGGACTTTTTTCACACAGCTTTGTCAGACAGATTCGGAACAACAGGGTCCTGCTTTTGAACTTCAAATGCTGCACCCTAAGAACCTAAAAACTTCTCTCAAAGATGACCAAGCAACGGCGAGCAAATTTTCAGAGTATTATAAAATCGAGGGTTTGTCCACCGAAATTGAACTATGGCACCATATGTGTATGAAACGATGTAACAAGGATAAAGGCGATTTCGTAAACATAGTGGACGAGTGCGATTTTTTCCCCAACCATCTAAAAAGCAACTGTAATATGCCTGTCTTTACCATGCACTACGGCTCGATTGAACGCACTTTTATCACCCTAAGAAGAGTGAAGACATTGCTGCCGCTCAACAATGACATGCTCAGTCTACAACAAAAAAAGATTAAAAATTATATTCAAACAAAAGTACTTAAAAATTCTTAAACGAAAAGGCGAGTTCGAGCTGTATGTGTAGTAGTTAAAATATAGTTAGTAGCTTAAATGAATTAAATATAACAATTAAGAAGTAATATTGACAAAAATTCAATTCGCCAAGCCTAACATTTCTGCAATTATTTCATTATTTTTTCTTCATATTCTCTTCTTCAATAGCGCTGTAGTTTTTTGTTCTTCCGAAATATATTGAGAATAGTTTAAAAAATGAAGGTAGTATTTTTTTATTTTTTATTTGTTCGTTTGTGCCCGGAAGATATACAGTCGAAAAAAAATGCACACCCCCTTAATCCAATTTTGGCTATGCCCATGCATGACGGTGCAGTTTAAACCTGCTACTTCTGTTAAGTCTGTCATCATCTTTTGTCTCTGTTCTCCACAGCTTGGGAGTTCCTGTTCGTTTCCCAAGGCCGACTTATTATTTGTGTATTTCAGTTGTGATCAAGTATACGTTTTTTTGCTAAATTGTTGAATTGTATGACACATATGAAACGAGTGTTGATATTATTTATTATTGATTTTCTTTGTATATTATTAGAACTGTTCAGGTTCAAACTCAATATTTATTTATAGTTTGTTATATTTGTAAATGTGTCACACAAAGCTTTTATTATTTATTTCATATATTAATAATTTTTATATTATTATGCATATTCTCTTCTTTCGTTAAATTCATTGTTTCTGAATGATGTCAAGTAAAACCTAAACCTTTGTTCATGAAAACTGTGTGCTCCTTAGGTTCCCTAATTTAGGTCATGATTGCATATTAAATATCACCTTGCTATAGTACATCTGTTTATGCATAATATGAATGAAATATAGTATTAAGAGACAGAATAAATAAAGAAAGGGTATTGAATCTATGCTTTGGGCCCAGCCATGAAATGTTCGCAATAAAAAAAAAGATACACCTCAAAACAATGGTGCGTTAGTATTGTTATTATTATTACTATTATCATTATTATTAATAGTACTATTATTTTTATTGATATTGTTACCGTTATCATTATTATTTTAAACATATAGGAAATTTTAAAAACTACTTGAAAAATCCTTGCATTTTATACTTCATGAAAAATACAATTAAATTGGTAGAATTGTCAAAAATATACCATATACATACAATTGCTTTATAAACTAAGTAGGCTATATATATATATATATATATATATATATATATATATATATATATATAGAATGTAAATGAATTACACTGCACAAATTTAACTATGTATAGAGGGGTGTTATATAAGCATTTTGAGATAATGAACTAATGGTCTACGACTAAAAATGTCCAATTTGTAAAATGATTCCCACTCCACTGATTATTTCAAATTAAAATGGAAATAATACGAGATGCAGAGACTGTAACTTGCAGCAAGCATGCACCTTTAGCTCAGTAGTTATAGCTTCTTACTACTAATGCAAATTTAAGATTGATACATCACATTCGAAACTCCGTACAGTTTGTGTACACTTTTTTTTTTTTCGTTTTTCCTTTATTATGTATGTTTTAAATCAGTTACGTACATATATTTACTTCTGGTTCAATTATTTATTTATCATTATTTTACAAAATATGATACTGGAATGTCAGCGCAGTACTTGAGTTACAAAACTGTCTACTTACGTATTGCACAGAGAATTGTTCGAATGGTTCTAGTAATAGGCCCTAATGCACAAACTGTAGAGTACAATATTGGTTTTGCAAATAAAATGTGCAATTTTACTGTACAGTACGTTTGTACTTAGATAAATGATAGTGCAGTGATCACAAAAGTAATAACATGAAGAGATACAGTGTATGTACACATGGCATAACATAATGTTGTTGGGGAAATAAACAATACATTTGAGTAAACAAAAGAAAAAAGTAAAGCGTCTGCAGACTCATTAGAGAAATTGTTCAAATTGGCCACCTCCATTCTTTCAACTCAGACGACATCGTCGACTAATGGATTCTCGTACCCCGTTCAAGATACCAGGTGTCACATGACATGCTGCGATTATGCGTGCAACTAACAGTTCATCTGTATCAACAGGGGTCGTATACACCAATGTTTTCAGGCATCCCCACAAAAATAATCAAGAGGATAGAGATCTGGAGAGCCAGGTGACCTCACTGCAATTAAAGTACCCCTTCCTATTTCCAGCGGCCAGGATACACTTCATCCAAATGATTTCGCACATTCCGGCAGAAATGGGGAGGAGCTCCATCGTGCTGAAAGCACATGTTAAGCCTGATGTGAACAGGACTTCTTCTAGCATTCTTAGGATGTACTCTAAAAAGTCTAATAATTGATAACATTTAATCTCTGGGGAAGAAGATAGAGGCAAATGATGTGGCCAGAAATTAAGCTCACCCATATGTTCAACAAAAATCTCTACTGGTGATGTCTCTCAAATATGGCATGAGGATTTTCATAATCCTACACATGACTGTTCTTTGAGTTCAGAACGAGCCCATCCCTGTTAAATACTGCATCACCGGCGAATAACATCGAGGAAAAGAAGTGCGATGGTTGCAGCAAAGCCCAATTACAAAATTGTACACTTTGAGCGAAGTCCACTGGCTGTAAGGCTTGTTCTCTTTTGCAGATGAAAGGGATAGAGCTGGTCTTCGTGCAGGACTCCCATACACTCTGACTGTCCGTGTCCATTACACATACGATAGCACGAGTACTAGAAGAAGGATCCCCTTTCACCCTATGAAGAACATTTTATTCGACGTCTTTCATCGGCGTCTACCCTGTTTACCTTCAACATCCCATGCTCCCGCAAACGCCTATCAACAGACTCGAAGGTTGTTCGGTGAGGATGGTGTCCATTCGGATACCGCTCCACATACATGGGCAGCAGCTCTTCCACCATTGCCTTGTGCTGGACCATAAATGTGATGCATATCGGCAAGTTCAGCATAACTGTTCCAAGATACTCTTTCATGTAAATGCCGACTGATACTGAAGTAACTTCTTATCAGGCGTTAACGTATTAAACCAATATGGGAATAGGTATTTTGCGCATGCCCAGAGCTGAACAAAATTCAGTGTAAACATATCAGAGTACATACGTAAGAGAAAAAAAAAATATATCAAAAGAAGTAGTACTCTGCGGTGACTTGAACCACCAATGGTCGAATCTCAAAATCCATTGCTTTAACCATTAAGCCGTTATGTTAACTACAACAGTTTCTGCGTGTTTCACTCTAAGTTAAGGCTCGCATTGCACCGATTCTACTGTAAGCAGTGCAGTGGCAATGCAATCATCTGCTAAGTTCAAAATTTTAAGGAATTTGATAACCCAATATTTCATATAAACGTGATGATGAATTATTAGCAATCAGGAATCTTGGAATTAATACTAAGATCTGAAGTTATTCTAGTGTAATTTTCTATCCTACTTTGCTCTCCTGTTGATTTATCTGTATAAATTTTCGATTACTTTGATTCCCCCATAACTCGCCCATTTTAACTCGTAGACCATTGGTTACCTATCTCAAATTACTTGTATAATACCCATCTGTGAGCAGTTAAATTTGTGCGGTATAATTAATTTACACCCTGCATGTATGTATATATGTAATAATTAAATTTTTGACATTGAGCAATGCAAGCTTAAATGACATGATAAGAAAAATTCGAGCATTTATTTTTCTTATCATGTTATATATATATATATATATATATATTTAAAAAGTTTAATTTTCATTGGAAAACATATTGCAGCATTATTACAAATTTATCTGGAAAGTTTTAGTCATAATAATCACTGGAAAATACTAGGTTCAATAAGACAACCAACAATTTGCAAAAAATAAATAAATTAATTAATAAACCAAGTATCATACATATATTATATTTATAATAAAAACTCTTTATAAACCTATGTTTAAAAAATGTTATTCACAAGTATATATTATAGTATTTCACAAACCTGATACCACTATCTCATAGATCTATGATTCTGGATTTATACAAACACATTTGAGGTTATAATAAAGATTGCTATAAATACTGTAAAAAGAACCATAAAATCAATGCTTTTATTGTACAGGTCTGTTTTCCCTGTCTGAATACCCATTATTATCATGATGAGTTTTAACAATATAATAAATAAATGATATTGGAATTACAAAATAATAACTAATAAGCAATAACATTGAAGAAAATAATAGTTTTAGTCCGGTGTTCAAGATCCAAGCTCTCGAGGCCATGCCTCTCTGTCTTCCATAAGCTGAGAGTCTCGTCTTTCAATTGTTCACGGATATTTTTTAATCATTGTTTCGATCCAAATTTTGAAATTTTACATATTTGTGATAAGGGTAAAAAATTATATCTTTTGTTGGAGGCTGTAGAAATTAATAAATTGAAGAGTAGTAATAAACTGTTAAATTCTCAACTTGATTTGAATGAACTCTCTCCCCCCTTTTTAAAAAAAAAAAATTATTTACATATATGCTACAACCCGTGTTTCACCAATGGTATATCACGGGATATTTACAGTTTTACAATTGTTCAATTATTGTTCTTGTAGTTGACGGAAGATCCTCAATAAGAAATTCGCACAACGTTGACTGTGTTAAAAGTGGAACTTCAGAATATTTGGCGGAGTAGCAATTTGTAGTAAAGCTGGTCGATCTCTGGAGAACATGTGCATTCAGTCATCAGATGGTGGAATTCCCTTTGTTAAATTAAAAAAAAATAAATAAACATTGTTGTATTGTTGCTTAGATCAGTGGGAACACAATTCATAATTTAACATGTCTGAAGAAGTCAGTGTACCGAAACAGCTATCACCTGAATTATATAATAAATATGAAAATCAATAAAAAAATACGTTTTATTTATATTTAATTAATTAATTAATATTTTGTTAGCTCACGAAGTCCAATACAGTGAGCCAGTTAGAGTAGGTTCTACATGACCCACATAATTACCACGGAGAATGGGCGGAGAGCCCTCTTCGCGGAAACTTGGTTCTTGAATAACGGCCTTAATAATAAGAGAGTATACAATTAAGAAGAATATAATCAATTAAAGGAAATACTACATTCGGCAGCAAAAGAAGCATTAGGCACAATAAATAAAAAAAAAAAATCCACAAGATTGGTGGAATGATGATATTAAAGAATTAACCAAAAAGAATAAAAAACGCTACTTAGAATGGGGCAAATAAACAACAGAGAATTGGATAGAATACAAGAAAACAAACCCAAAGTTAAAAGGAAAGTGATAGAGAAAAAAAAAACAAATTATGGAAAGCAAGAAAAAATAGAACGTTATATAGGAGAATCACAATCATCAGAAGTATGGAGATTTCCAAAAACACTGAAAACCAACCAAGGATCCAGCAATATATGTTAGTAAAATCAGACGCAGAAAAACATTACAAAGCTTTAACTGTCTGAAACTAGAAATGAGTTTATGGAAACAACAGAAAATCCAACTATAGAAATGAACGCCCCTGAAATTTGATACAATAGATATAGAATTTATAAATTCAAACCCCTACAGAATAAAAAAGGCACCAGGGACGGGAAACATTACCCAATGAGTAATTAAATATGGCCCAAAAAATGTAATAGGTAGATTGAGGGACTTGTTTAATAAGTGCATTGCAATACAAAAATTCCTGATGATGGAAAATAAGCTACATTGTACCAATATACAAGAAGGGCGATAGAAGAGACGCAAAAAACGACAGAGGACTAAGTATAATAACCATTATATAGAATTTTACGAAAGTTATAAAAACAAATTAACAAAAAGATATAAAGACAAATTAGGAGAAGATCAAAATGGATTCAACCAGGAAGGTCATGTGTTGACAATATATTTGCAATACAAACAGTTAATTGAAAATGGACTGCAATTGGAGAAGAAACCCATTGACAATGATAGATTTAGAGAAAGCTTATGACTCAATTCCGAGGAACAAATTATGGGAAGTATTGGAGAAATACAATATTATAGAACCCTAACAAAATTATTAAACAAATCTATAAAGAAACTCCGCTTATGTTAAATTGGAATATAATGTCTAATCCTATAAAAACCACAAAGGGATTGAAACAAGGTGCAGTCTATCACCAATTTTATTTAATTTTAGTAGAATTATATTATGAAATGAAACAAAGCTGCAAGCAGGTATGGGGATCCAATAGGCAACATATTTTTGCTGACATTACAAATTTGCCGATTGAACTGGTTTTAGCGCAAGACAAATTTGATATGGAATTCATGATAAAAAGGTTGAAAAACACATATGAATCATGGGGTCTCACAGTAATTTACAAAAACAGAATATCTGGCATAAATAGCAATGAACGAGAAATTTAAAATTGGAAGAAGGAATCCAAATAAAGCAGTGAAACAAACTAATATTTGGGATAATTATGGATAAACATTGAAGGTATAAGGCAAAGAGAACATAAACAGAATTGAATTGAGTAGCAAAATATATCATCGTTAATTCCATATGGTGGGATGCAAGCATATTTGGAAAGACACAAAAAATATATTGGTAAAACATTGGTGGATCTGTTGCAATGTACGGAAGTGAGGTATGGACAATCAATAAGTAACTACAAATAGACTAATAGCTCTAGAAATGGATTAATTTACGGAAGAAGTGCCAGAAAGTCTAAATTAGAACATGTCACAAATAAGGAAATTAGAAACATATGGAAGCAGAAGAAAGCATAATTGAAAGAATTGAGGGAAAGGAATTAAGTGGTTAGGACATGTTTTAAGAATGGAAGATGAGCGATGGCCGAAGCAACTATATGAATGGCATCCGAACAGAAAGAAGAAAAGAGGAAGACCAAGGTTACATGGAGGAAAACATGAAGCAGTAATGCAAGCTAGAGGGCTAAGCATCGAAGATGCCAAGACCTAGGCTTTGGAGGTTTGGCACGGGGAAGACGGCAGCAGCTGTAAGAACCCGAGATAGCTAGATAGTATACAATTAATGTGTAAATATTGAAACAAATTTTAAAAAGAAGAATAGTAGGAGTTTTAATATTGGATCAATGAAACACTTTAAAGACTTTATTTATGTAGAAAGAAATCAAGTATGCTAAACATGTATTCAGGAGGGCATCATATGTTGGACATTGACAGCATTCCTCACAATATTGCCACAGAGAGAATAACCCAGCAAAAATAAATATTCTTGAAGAGATTGAAACAACAGCAACCATCTTTTAAATAACACACCCAGTACGTTCAAATCCTCTGTACCTGATCATCAATAGTGTACCAGGGTCAGCAGATAAAGACGTATCTCCTGCTCCTTCTGATGATGATGGGGCTAGTCCCGAAAGCCTACAGAGAAATCAAATAAGTTATGAAAACGGACCTACTAGGTAACCATTTTATATTATATTTTCAACTATAAAAATAATAAAAGCTTTATAAAATTGTTTATCAATAATGTGATGAATCATGTGGGGGGCAAGTTTACACCCACTGTAAAAAGATTAGAATTCAGTACTCAACCAATTACAATTTAAAACTAAATATCTAACATGATAATAGAAGGAAAAATGCTTAGAGACAAGTGTCCCCATGAACCACATTGTAATAAATATTATATCTAACTAACTAACTCAGTTGGCACTATCGAAAACTGTAGGTTCATTGCCGCGAAGACATGAGATCTCCGTACATCCCTATCCTGAGCTAATGTTTTCCAATCATTCTCTGTATAATCTACTTACCTCAAACCATGGTTATAATGTTATTCCTCCCACCTCATTATTGGTCTACCGACTGTGAGTTTTCCCACAAGAAGCTTCCACAAGAAGCCATGCAAGTCTTTCATTCCCCATTTGTTGCCACATGACTACCATCGCGGTCTACGAGACTTAACTGTTTCATATATATACTGGCTTCCTATAAAGACCATATAGTTCACTGTTAAGTAGTATTCTCTATTCACCTGTCTGTTCATCTCTCTTAGATCCAAAAAAAAAATTATATATAAGAAATTGTTAGAAATGACAAACCATCCAGCCTTAATTTAAACGGCAGGGGATTCCCATGTTATTTATCAGTGTACATACATTTAAATCCATTTCGAAGAAAAACGAAAAAATTATTATAGGCAGTACCATAAATTATTACCTCAGCAATGTATAGGCCTATATGTGATTTATTTCAGAAAATCCAGAAAATGCCTAAAATTGGCAGAGATGTTGACTCAAATTAACCAAAATTTGTCATATTAACCCTGGAACATGTCTTTTATCATTTCTACATCAGGATAGCCAAATTAATGAAAAACCTGCTAAGAAGAATTTGAAGACCATTGACTATTCAACATAATTTAACTAACCTCATCTAATCTAATCTAACTCACATAATCTAATATAACCTTGTTACGACCTAGATTATAATAGGTCATAAGGTAGCGTCCCATAAGGGATATTAAGTTAAAATTGTTGGATATTTTTAATTGACCTTGGCCCGAGCGGTAGACTTTCGGTCGTGACTGTGAAAGTGTTATAATCACAATTGAAAGTTAATGATGAAAAGTGGATTATCCCAATATATAAAATGCATGTTTGTTCGTATTTTATGTACCTACCTTCATCCGATTGTGATGCGGCGATTTTGAAAAATCCAAGGAGATTCTCGGATGAAATAATGCTATAAGAGAGTTGTAATACTTAACTCCTTCACCCTTAAATCGTCATTTGTAAAGCCCTTTTTGGACACTTAAATAGCTTACCCTGCCTAAAACCACATTCAACAACATCAACACACAAAAATTAATGTACATGGAATTTAATATCTCAAGAAACTCTATAAAAAAAGTCCACAACAGCATATGTGTATCTTTAACGGTTAACTCACAATAATCATTTTTGTCTTCATTGATGCCAAGAAGATCGGGATAAGTAGATTCTCAGGAAGCATAGCAGCGCACGGCAGGTAATTCTTTTACTGATAACTCATTATAAACGAATTTTCTCTCTCTTCAAGTAATTTGTGCCAAGAAGATCGGGATAAGTAATTCCTGGGCAATGCCGGGTAATAAGCACGGGATATTTAAAATAAATATCCGCACGGGGCACCTAAATAATTATGACAATAAATTGTAATTATTTTTTACTTTAATTTATTCACCTAAACATTGAAACTCATTAATTTTAATTTATTTAGTCATAGCAGCGCCCTCCAAGTATTAGTTAGTCTTAATACAATAACAATGAATTGTTGAATGTTAGTTTGCTCATATTTTTTATCCGATTGTGATGGGGCTTTTGGCAAAATGTTCAGGAGTTTCCTAGAATCTTATAGGTTGTAAGGAAATTGTAATACTCAATCCTATCACCCTTAAAAATCACGTTGTAGTGAAAAAGTGAAAAAAGTAGCTTTTTGTACTCTTAAATGGCTTACACGCCTAAATCATAACAATACACAAATTAATACACACAGAAATGAATGTCTTAAAAAGCTCTACATAAAAGTCTGCAACAGCATATGTTTTATCTTTTACGGATAACTCACAATAACCATTTTCTCTTTCTATGATGCCAAGAAGATCGGGATCAGTAGATCACAATAATGAATTTCGTCTTTCAACTCATTTATGCCAAGAAGATCGGATAAGTAGATTCGGAATCAGCATGGGGGTAACTAAAAAATAATTACGATATAAATTTATTATTTTACTTAAACATAAAAACAACATCATTTTTCATCTCATTAAAGCCAAGAAAATCGGGATAAGTAGATTCCTGGGCAATGCCGGGTAATCAGCAGGGGTATCTAAAAATAAATACGATATAATTTTATCCCTTTTAATTAAACTTTAAATCACATTAATTTTCGTCTTTCCCACTCATTTATGCCAAGACGATCGGGATAAAGTAGATTCCGGGCAACGCCGGGAATCAGCACGGGATATTTAAAAATAATACGATACAAATGTATAATTATTTTCCCTTTTACTTTTTCAATTAACATAAAAAACATGCCTTTAAAGCTAAGTGATGCACATATTAACCATATAAACAAGATATATTGGCAAAATAAAGATGCGTAAGTCAACGAAATTGTTTATATCTCTGATGACATAAAACAACCAGAAAGGAGACGACCAAACCAAGGGGAAAATGAGGGAGTGTGCAAGAACAAAACAATAACTATTTTGCTCCGACAAATGAAGGAAACATGCCAGTCTCGCTCGCAGTAGTTTTCTGTCAATTTTAATGTCAGCAGAAGAATGGTCGAAACATGCTGCAGAAGAAAAAACTCCATAACAGAGCTTTACCGGAAAAAATATCCGAGGAATGCAAATTTCAGAAGAGAGTCTTTGGGGAATATTACAATTCAAAAGAACTTCTACTGCAGTTGGTTGCGCAGCCTTAAAGGACTAAAGGAACAATTTGATATACAAGAAATAAGCGAGTTTAATATGATTAAGATAAGCATATTTACAAATATTTTTATTAGCTCTTCGCCTAACTTCTTCAAAGCCACAAACTGCCACTGTTTTTGTGGAATGTAGCAATATTATCAGGATACTTCATATGTTACGTCTTTTTTGTCTTCTTCTTCTTCTTCTTTCCAAGTATTAGGTATTAAGCCAAGGCTGTTACGATCCTATAGAAATTTTCCCTCCAGCATTTCATAGGACGGCCCAGAGGTATTTGCTTTGGTCGTCATAAGTTTGATCCGTCCTCGTATAAGACTTGAAAGCATAATAATAGTCCCTTCGATTGGTTGCGGCCAAAGGAAGGCAAGACCAGTGATGGGCTGCTATCTTATAGCCTCTGGTTCGGCTTTCTGGAGAAGAAAAGAAAATAAGGAAAGAAGAAATGGAAGGAAAGAGTCCCTAGCCCTCGGATGCCCTAATAGCTCGGGGTCCGAAAAAAAAAAACAAGAGTTAACCAAGAGAGGTTGAGATATAAAGTTAAAAGAGTCTGGTATAAGTAAGTGGAAGAAAGGAAGAAATACCAGATCGGTTAAAGATAAAAGTAAGGAGCAAAACACAAATAAGTGGAAGCAATGTTTTACTCAGCTTGGGTACCTTGTGGTCGCCATCCACATATCCCCGAGATAGGGACTCCTGAGGGGTCTTGTTTGTACTATTTATAATTATAATTGTATATTACTTAGCAAGTTGGCACAAGTGATAATATTTTATATTCGTGTTCGTGAATTCTCGGGGTTCAAACCTGGTGCGAACCACCTGTCTGAGATTTCTTTTCTTAGTTTTCCTCTATTTTCAAAGCAAATGTGGATTGGAATTTCGTTATCAGAATCCATATTCATAGTAAATAGATGTAATATGAAACTTGGATTTAATATAGGTATGTAGGAAATAGCACTATGAGGTTTCTTTTAATTATTAATGAGTTGGTTATTTTGACTCAAACCTCATATTTCTTGATTTTTTATGCAGACCAGGTTTCGTCGTCGCTTTAATGCGACTTTGTCGATGCATAGCAAAACAACAGTTGGTATGCATCGACAATGTCGCACAAAAGCGACGAATCCTGGTCTACATAAAAATCAAGAAATATGAGGTGAGTCAAAATAACCAACTCATTAATAAAAATTTTAGATGTTAAAACATCAAGCAATGTATATATATATATATATATATATGTGTGTGTGTGTGTGTGTGTAATTTGAATTAAAATTTTAAAAAGTTAAACACTATTTCCAAAAATGTAAATTTCAGTTTTACTTTCAAACTGTTTATTATTCCCCGATTGCCAGTTTTTTTTACAATTTGACATTCCGCTTTCTTATATGAAACTAAAAATTCGTACGAGTTGGCTCAGACGATAGAGTTTGAGACTTGTAATCGGGCGGTTCTGAGTTTAAATCCTAGGGCCGGTCAACTTTATTTCTTTTTCGTGGATTTGCTGTGTCAAGATAAAAATGCACGGTTAGAATTTGATCACCACGATCCTTTTCATTAATTGCCATTTCATAATATTCAGTGCAACATGTTGGCCTACACATGACATAAGCACAACTATAAATCTGGCTTATATTGTTATTGACATAACTTAAACATCCTTCACACGATATACCAAATGTGTTAGCAGCGTCTCAAAATAAAAAAAAAAATTACGTACGAATATTCAATTGGCGAAAATTAGTTGACACTAAAAAAAAAATTATTATTTAAAGTGGAAAGAGATAATGTGAAAAGTTTGTTCGTGTGGTTTGGTTATCTCCGTACTTGCCTCTGGATCTCAAGTCGCGGTTTTACATCCGATCGGGGCTGTTGATTTTTTAGAAGTAAACTCCTGAATGAAGTGGCTCCCATTTCGTAAATTATGACACGTGAACAACGTCAAACGAAAAATATTGGATCTCTAAGCAGAATATCGTCTTTCAATAGCCACGTCAATGACCAGAGCTGTTAAAAGTGTATTTAAATTTTTAAAAATCTTCCTAACTACCGTACCGGCACGCAAGATAAATTTTTGTCAAATACAGCAAACTTTTTTTATTTCTAAAATAGCTCTTAAACTCCACGGGACAAGTAGCCTAATTACCAACACACTCCCTCCTCCATGTCTGGGTCCCGAGTTGCGTCTCGATCCCCCGCGTGGTGGAAGAAGCGGAGTCAGGGGAGGATTTTTTCCCATTTTCCCTTGCCAAAACTACATTCACCATTTCTTCCTCCATAATTATATTAATTTGTTCCATTTCATCTATATGCCCCTTGATGTTGCGACAGCCTGGTCAGTCAGCATCCTTGTAACCAGACCTTCGTCTCATTCCTCGACCTGGCATTACACTGGACACGAATAAAAAGTTCCATCAAGTGTTAACGAAGATTTAATCTTAAAATGCGGTCCATGTATTATAAATAGTTTTTTCGAATTTATATAACTTTTTAGTAGCCTAATATTAACATCTCAGAACTGTAAAGGTACAGTATCAACTTATAGCAAATTTCACAAAGAACTTAAAATATTTTATGTTACTCAAATAGTGTGCTTACGTTATTTCCGCGATGAACACAGAAGAGTATGAAATATTTCCTTTAGGCCTACTGTTTTACTTTATACTGAAAAATAAACTCGCCTGTTCCTAGTTGATGTCAAATTACAATATAACCACGAACATGCAAAAGCCATATTACGACACAACATTTCGATCCGATGTTGTGCACTTTTATCGCATTATCAGCTTTTTTTGTCATGGCAATACAATGTGTTGCCTGGGCAACTCATAACATTTAACTTCGTAATAGTTTCATTCCTCGACATATATCCATTATATGTTGACGTTATCATTATGGGGGGGGAATGATATATTCATCGTTCAGATGTTCAAGTAATAATTTACTATTTTACATTTAATTAATATTTTACTTCTTTCGAAAATTACAGAAGCAAGAAAATAGAGTTTGATATTCCATATTTAGGACTCATGAGTTCTAATCTTGATGCCGGTCAATCTTACTGAGGCTTTTTCCCGTTTTCTATTCAGATCCTAGACAAATGCTGGTTTAGAATTTTTTTACCAGGGCCCATTCTCATACCATTCAATTAAACCAGTGCTCATCTGAATCGACTAAATACAATATGTTTTCTTACATAATAAATCAAGAGAAATTACAAAGTCTATTGAATATACTAAATATTCTAGCCGTGATATGACCTCAGTAATAAAAGCGCCTGTAAACAATAATTAAATAAAGTACAATAACAGTTGTAATTCACATATTTTTCGTGTCATTTCTTGTATTAAACAATGCTATTAAACATTTCTCAGAGCAATTTGATGGAATGGCTGAACATAGCTATAAACTTATATAAAAAAATCAAAGTAGACTCTAAAGGAATATATCTATATATATATATATAATATATATATATGCGTGTGTGTGTGGGTGGTGTAATTTTAAGGGTTCTTAAACCTGTCAAATGCGGTTCAGATTTTTTAAAAGTTATAAGTAATGGAGAAAACTTCATAACAGTGAGCGTACATTATCTTTATAGAACCAGTTAAGTCCTCGTACACCTATGTCGTATATTGGCGATGTAGCACGAATGGAGAAGTAAAGAGGGATATGGAAACATTTTGTAAGCAAATCAGAGGGAAAACGTCCGGTAGGTAGGACCAATGATGAGATGAGAAATAATATTAACATAGTTTGAGGGAAGTAGATTATACAAGGAAAGAATGGAAAACAGCTCAGGATAGGGATTTGTGGAGAGCTTATGTCCGCGAAGCCATGGACCTACGGATTCGTTAGTGCCAGTGACTTAGGCTAGATATAGTTAGTATGATCCTGGAGAAGATCATAAACGTTCAATTGTTCAGATGTGCCCTGGGGGTCCGTTTATCGGGCCCCAGCTGTGCTCACAACAGCAACAGGGCGCGTCCCCGGGTGGCGGATAGGGGAACGGTGTTGTTGTCTTGCACTCCTCCCTCTATGTCCCGACCGGACCCGCCGGCCATTTGTGAGGTCGTCAGACTCGAGCGCCCTGATGTACTACATAGCTCCGTGCTGCGCCCACTTCAGCAGCAAATCGCGTCCCCTCGTATCGTAGTGGGGGAAAAGTAGTGGATCTGCTAGTCAGTCCTCCCTTCCCAGTCGATGGGAACTCTCGCGGACCATAAAGTGGGGTCAACAGGAGACGAACGCCCTGTTGTACTAAAGCTCAAATATCCCGGCCCCAGCGGTGATCAGCGGCCTCGTGGCGAGGCGGTGGGAGATTGTGAATCAGAACCTCCCTTCTCTTGGTTAAAAATCCCGAGGTCCTGTGTGGGGCACCATTGGCAATGAGGCTCCCCTGATGCCTACAATTTCTCAGTGGGCTGACTCACAGCAGCGGGCACGACTAGGCCTAGTCTTGCGAACGGGCAGTGGGACAATACCGGGCGTAATGATTGGGAATTACCACCAGGTCAATAAGCTCGGGAAAGTAAAAGCGCGGTCTTTGTTTGGTGATTTAGCGCCGCTCTGGGACCGAGTGACCCAAGACAATCTGTGAAGGTCGTCAGGAGTTGAGCGACCTGACGTACCATGCTCAGGCTGGCCCCACTTCAAGCAACCACACACGTTTTCCCAGCTGGTGCACTGGGGGACAGGTCGGTGGATCTGGTAGAGAGTCTCCGGTCAAGTCCCCAGGGACTCCTCGTGAACCATAAGTGGGTAGGCAAGAGTTGAGCGCTTGTCTTACGATTTTCTCATCTGTTGGAGCTTGCGAGTCTCCGTGCTGGCCCACAACAGCTGCAGAAAAGGCGTCCCTGGGGGCCAACCGGGCTCGGCTCGACCATGCAAGGAAGCAACTGTAACTGGTTCCTGGCTCAGCCTACGGGCCCGTCCACAAACTGTGGGTCGCCAGGATATGAGCACACCTGATGTACTAGAAGTCTCACATCAACACTGTTGGCTTGTGCCCTAGCCCGTTCTAACAACGGCTGCAGGACCGCCCTGGGCAGAACGGGAATGTCGTGGATCTGCGCAGCATCCTCCCCGGCTAGGCTCATGGACCGTGGACCAACTGTGGGGTCGTCAGGAATGAGCGAGCTGAGTCTATGTAGCTCAGCAATCCCAGAACGGCACCCTCCACACACCCTCTCCTGGGGTGTTGGTTTAAGGACCGTGAACTGGAACGTGGACCGTGAACATAGATGGGAGGACTATAATAGGACTTGGGAGTATGGTCATGATGACCTAGGTATCCCAGGGGTGGACGGATGGGGCCTAGATATTCAGATAGAAAAATATATTTTGGAAATTATAAAAAAAAAACTCTTTAACAAAAGATATTTTTTAGTAATAAAGAACATTCATAGGTTCCAAGGCAATATTAGGCATGCGATGAACCTCTGAAATAATATCAACTGGTAAGGAATTATTTTTTAGTTGCAAGAATTGCTCATAGGCTAAGGATATTTTTGTCAAAATAATTTTTAACATCAGAAATTGGGAGTTTTTTAAAGCTAATGTGGTCTGGATTGGTACATTCATATGTCTACAAGAAAACACTAAAAGTATTTTTATGGTAGGCAACTTTTGAAGTCAAGAATCACACTATATAATAATAATAATAAAAAAATAATAATAATAATAATACTAATACTAATAATAATAAATAATAATATAATAATAATAATAATAATAATAATAATGTAAATAAAGCTCACAAGTTGTGCAGTAAGGATTTGTGCAAAAGTTAATCCTGATGTTTTCTATTCCTTCCTGCAGTTTATGATGGATACTGCCAAGATATGTCGCAAAGAACACACGCACACTTATCGTCTGCCTTGTGGAATGATTTATTTCTATATATTTTGTGGTGGTATCCGGGAACCGCAGGGATGTCAAGAAGTGGCGAAAGTTGATTTGAGCCTGTCCCAGTCATGTTTCATCATGGCTTCCGTTGTGAAGAATTCTTCCTGTATGTCCTCCTCTTCTCTTCTTCCTCTCGATTAGTGCTTCGTTCCATCTGTGAGTGGAGGTATAATAAAACAGGTCAACCTTGTTCTAATGTCTTCCTATCATAGAAGGTCTCTTGGGCAAGCACATACACTAACTTGGAGAAAGATTGTTTAGACCCACCCATTTGGCCTCTGGAAATTCGATTACACCGTCTTTCAGAGATTGACAAGATTCGACAAAGTCTGTACACAAGTTAAGGAGAATGTCTAGAAAAGGGTATTCCTGGAAGGAAATTATAGAGAGTAGACTGGAATAACCAGTATATAGGGAACTTATCACAAAACGTGACCCGAGACCATGACAGGTGGCTAGATGAGAATATAATTCAATATTAATTACATCAAGATAGGGCATCTATTATACCTATCACTAAACAACCCCTAAGTTACTTAAATCGATTATTTCTAACATTATACAAAGCATGTTTGCTCCTAAAATTTCTGTACGCACTTAAAGACTAACAAATCATAAGAGGAAGTAATGGAAAGTCGCTCAGAATCTTGTATTATGCGCACGAACAAATATTAAGATTTAAAAACAAGCATCTCGAATTTTTTATAAAAGTAGGAAATGTAAATAAAAACAACCATATAACCTAATAATTCCGTAAAAGTAATTTGAGGAATTACAAAATACTGTGACCTAATGGAAACATGAGCCAATCATTATATTTTAAATTCATTTAATGCATTTTACGTATTAATAATACTTACTAGAAATATTGTTTTTAACAGAAAAAAATTCCTTCTAATTTAACAAAAGTGATGCACGATGCTCCTACAGGTTAAAATACGCAGCTAACATAATAAGAATAGAATATACAGTTTATTAGGATTTAAATAAAAACTAGTATAGAAATTATTGAAAGCAATATTTACATGACTAATTTAAACAAACTTTATCACACGATAATGTTTCTACTTAAATAAGAGTAGGGCAGCTCATTTAAATATTAAAAATAATATATTTAGTTCAGGAAGTCTTTTGGTGCACTCTCACTGCGATGAATTTGCTTTTCGACATAAGCGCTGAAGGCGCTCCAAGCGTTGCATAAAAAACTAGGCCTGCATCACTCTCTTCCATTTGCGTGACACTGTGATGGTTCTCTTTGCCAAAGAGATATATCCCATTGCGTGGCCCGTGGTTATCTCTGGCGTGGCATCGAAACTGATCGAAACAATCCCTGGATCGAACAACCTCTGACAGAATCCCTGGCCTCTGATCCGAACTCACAGAAGGGAAAATCGTCAGAGAAGTGTACAACATTTTTGTAGCATTCATGTGAATTAAATTTTCTTCTTCTTGCGTTTTTGTAGTTAAAATGGAAATTCAATAGCCTTACATCTGATTGTTTAAACATTGAAATGAAAGTTTCAATTCCAATAAAAAATCATCAGGTACGTATAGTTTGTTTAATGCGTTATTTCATTTCTGAGCTATTCTGTTGTCTTTCTTATGTAAACACCCATCAGAACCCTATATCGTAGCTGGAATGCAGCCAGGTTTTACGATAAATATGGTTTTTGTCGGTTTGTTAGAAAACTGCTCATTCATCCTAATGCTTTTTGAGAATTTTTGGACAAAAATAAATGAATTTTTAATTAAATGGAAAGCTTTTCAAAATCATCACGTACGTACAGTTTTGTTTAATAGGTATTTCATTTCTGACCTGCCTGTTTTATTTATGTAAACAACACCCTTCCGAACAGAACCCTAACATCGAAGCTGGATCAGCCAGGTGTTACGATAATATGGTTATTGTAGGTTATGTTTACACAACTGTCTTATTTCAATTTTAAATGCGTTTGAGGATTTTTGACAAAAATAAAATGAATTTGGTAAAAAGTCGGGATGTTGTCGTTTTATGTCTCTACAGTTTCGCTACAACTAACAACTTACAATTCTTATGCCAATGAATGTCCACTAAACACTTGTAAAAACCACGTTTTTGGTAACTGTTTTAACATTTTGCAATGATCTTGAAGCTTTCCTTCCAATATTTTATATGATATTTTTACGTAAACCTGATCGTGGATACATTACTCTCTTCCTTGCTACTTTCCTATGTTTGTTCCAAAGTTGCCGGCCACCATTTTGAAAATATTTAAACTATTGTAGTGTTAGTGTACGGTAACATTGTTATAGTTCATTAAATAGTACACATGTAAATTGCTTTGTTACGTTAGGAAATGGGAAGTTGGTTACGTCCATTTTTTAGCATTTGGTAGAAATAATATGCATGTAAATTGTTTTCTTTAGTGAGAAAATCGGCAAGTTAGTTAACGTCCATTTTATTTTTGTCATTTGGAAATTTTATTCCCAAAGTTGTAACGCCGACCTACCGGAGTCTATATTAACAGTACAGTCACTCGTGCATGCGCGCTGCGATTCTGTGGAACTTGGAACAAATCCTAGAGACATAAAACCGACTTTTTCCAAAGTCGGTTTATGTCTCTCAGGAATTCTTCTAAGTTCCACAGAATCGCAGCGCGCATGCGGGCGGTTGCTGTAATGGTTTATATAGATTTCCGGTAGTCGCGTTACTCCAACTTTATGAATAAATTTCTAATGCAAAAAAAATGGACGTTAACTACTTGCCATTTTCTAACTAAAGAAACATTTTACATGCATATTAGTTCTTCCGCAAATGCTTAAAAATGGATGTAAACCACTTCCCATTTCCTAACGTAAAAAGCAATTTACATGTGTACTATTTACTGAACTAGAACAATTTTACGTACACGAACATTAAATATAGTTTTAATTATTTTCAAATGGTGCAACGTTGGAACAACATAGAAAGTAGGGCAAGGAAAGTAATTTATCCACGATCATGTTTACTACATATATAAATATAAATATTGTGAAGAAACTTGAAGATCATTGCAAAATGTTTAACGTACAAAACTGTTTACAAGTGTTTATTGCATCATGCATAAGACTGTAAGTGTAGAAATGTGAGAGACATAAAACCGACCACATCCGAAATTTGTGTGTGTTTTAATTTTTCATTACGGGATACTCAACGTTGTTAGTGTCTTGGTACAATATTATTAGATGAACCGTTACCTAGGTAGCTTCCATTATAATATTAGGTTAGGAGGCCAAAGTGTCAGGATTACTTGGCTATGAGGTCATTTAGATCTTGTTTATAAAGTGGTACTGTTAGATTTAACTATTCTGGTTGCTCCCTTGTTCTGAGGAAATGACAAACTCTCAACAGTAAACTTCATTAACATATTTTTTCATAAGCATAGATACAGTTGACTCAAATTTGGTATGATAATGGACATTTCAAAAAGCTATTAACAACAAGGTTGATAGTTGCCTATGCCTGAAGAACGTTCATCATGTACAATTGCTTGTTAAAGTTGTACAGTTACTCAGATGAGATGTACTGGTTATATTCCTTGTATGAAGCATATGTTTCACGTTAATGGACACAGAGTTGATATTTCTGAGTACCGGTACAATAAAGGGCCAGATTTAATTTTTAATTATATATGGGAATGATTTGTCCACTATCTGTGCAATTATTAGGCCTCGACTGCAACTTCTACCTTATCGCCTGATTTTTCAGGTTTATTTGTTTTAAACTATAGCTCTTCTTTTATTTTACTAACATATTTAATATTTTAAACTTTTTCAAACAAGTTTTACAAGCTTATTATACAAATTTTGAAGTATTTATTTAAATAGCAAATACATATTATGACACTGTTAGACAATATTTTGATGCTAAGGGGCTATTTCTTTTCTCCACAAGCAAAGGCCTATATTTCTAAGTCTAGATTTTTCTATCGCTGTTTTGGGTGTTGCCTGGTTGGATAAGCATTAGGGAATGATAAGGAAGTGTACTGGTCACACCCATTTTTAGTAAACTTTGGTAATTTTAAAATTATTAATATCTTTTTTAAACATAGATTTGGAGATTTATTGGAAATATTGGCATTTAAATTTCATAGTGACGGATAGTAGCGAGGACGACAATCGATATGTGGTTTAGATTGGTGGGTTATCGTGGCTCTATAAACTCTGGCCGCATGCTCACTGTTGTGTTCTATAGGACTTTGAAAATATTTTACTCTAGTTTAAGTTCCGTTTTTTCTCCCATTATTATTTTAAAAGTAAATGAATGCCTGAATCATGATTTGAACCTGATTTCCTATCTATCTTTTTATATATGCTAGTGCTACTGCGCCGTACCATTCAGAATCCAATGCCACTTTTTCTTCCTTCAGATTCTATTCGTCTTTTTTTGTCTGTAGGCATTTCTTTCAAATAATAATTGTCATCGTTGCAAATAATATTACTCTAGTGGGCATTAAAAGTGTGGCTGCGGTGGTAACTGGTGTTTATGCTCCTTACCTCTGGTCAGGTTGCGGGTTTCAAACCAGCCCTGGGTTCGATGGAATTTTTTAGGAATGAAATAATCCAAGTACATGTCCTCCATTTGGTACTTTAAGCCACCAGGTCCCGGGCCGAAGATTTTCAGGCCGTAAAAGATCCTTAAGCCAGAATAACAATACCTCTAATCACAATTTACTGACTTCAACAATCCTAGTATACTAGTTGCCTGCTAGATTCCTCATTGAGACGGTGGTGGTTGACTGCATGTCCATTCATGACATCTATGGACAAGTAAGGGCACTAAAACTAACTTGGTCTAGTATGTCCGAACAAAGAGAGGCTCTGGCTCAACATGGGCTGCACATTACAGATTAGATAGTGCATTGAAAAAATTTCTGAAAAAGACTTCTTCTTTAGACTGTGATAAAAAGTTTTATTTCAA
>JASPKZ010006715.1:0-31254 GCA_030220185.1 Diploptera punctata | reverse complement strand
CAGAAATTTCTGAAATATTTTATAGCCATTTATAGAAACCAATACAGCCGACCATGATGGTTTTGCTATTTTTAAATAAAAATTTAATAGTGGATTGCGTTTATTTTATCTTTATTTATATATAAAAATGAACGTGAGTCTGTTTATTTGTCTGTGTATGTCCTTTATGGACTCAAAAACTACTTGAACGATTTGAATAACTTTTTTCCCATAATTTAGAGTTTTCTGGGACAATTAATGTAGAGCCTATACAACATATTACCCTACGCACTATACAACCGGAGCTAAACAGTAAAAAGGCATTGGTGCACTAAAGAAGTCACATTTTGGACGCTTAAATGGCTTACGTTGCCTGAACCGTAACAAGTACACCAAATGAATATAATTAATTGAATATCTCAGAAAATTGTACAAAAAAAAAGTTCGCGGCAGCATATGTCTATTTTTAACGGATAACTCACAATAAACATTTTTGTCGTTCAGCTCATTGATGCCAAGAAGATCGGGTTAAGTAGATTTTCTAAAAGAAAAAAGGCATCGGTGCACTAAAGAAGTCGCTTTTTCAACGCTTAAATGGTTTACGCCGCCTGAACCGTAACAAGTACACCAAATGAATGTAAACAGAATTGAATATCTCAGAAAATTCTACAAAAATAAAGTCCGCGGCAGCATATGTCTATCTTCAGCGGATAACTCACAATAAACATTTTTGTCGTTCAGCTCATTGATGCCAAGAAGATCGGGTTAAGTAGATTTTCTAAAAGAAAAAAGGCATCGGTGCACTAAAGAAGTCGCTTTTTGAACGCTTAAATGGCTTACGCCGCCTGAACCGTAACAAGTACACCAAATGAATGTAAACAGAATTGAATATCTCAGAAAATTCTACAAAAATAAAGTCCGCGGCAGCATATGTCTATCTTCAGCGGATAACTCACAATAAACATTTTTGTCGTTCAGCTCATTGATACCAAGAAAATCGGGATAGGTAGATTTTCGGGGAACGCCAAATAATGAACACGGGGTTCTAAAAATAATGACGATGTTAATTTATAATTATTTTTATTTTTACTTATTCAAATAAACATAAAAACACATTTCATTTAATTAGGCATAGCAGCGCACGCAAGCTAGTATTCAATAATTTGTTAGGATTATTTCCTTACCACAAATATGTTTCCTCTTCATTTTTAATTTCATCTCAGAGTTATAAGTCATACGCCATTCCAGATTTACTGGCCGAGAATTTTTACCTCGCAATCCCTTTAAAGCTTATTATTGGAATATTCTATATTTACCTACATAGCCTATATATATAGTAGGCAAATTACATTTCAAAACCTGAATCAGTAAAGTTAAAGTTTTATGTCTTATTGTAAGCCCATGATTCCCTTAATAGCGATTGGGCGCTCTCCCCCTACAGGGAAGAATTTGAACCATACTAATGTAGTTACACTTGTTTTCGTATAGATGTCATTTGAGATGCTTGTGGTCAGCGTTCCTACTCATACTGACATCTAGGAAACCAAGGCAGTACTAGGGCGAGAAAATTCGGTAAATTTTGCTTAGATGCCTTTTCATTCAGGCTTAAGGATCTTTTACGAGCCTGAAAATCTTCAGACTCGGGACTCACGGTTTAAAAAGTCCCTCCCGGAGGACTTGCTCGTTGGATTTTTCCATCCTAATAAAATCCATCGACGCCGGCCGGGTTTGAACCCGCGACCCTCGTGACCAGAGGCAAAGAGCATAACCACTAGTCCACCGCGGCATATTAAAGTTAAATGAAAATAAAATACATAATTTCACAATCATTATGTTATCTCCAAACAAATTTTATGCCCTGAGGTTCCTCTGAAAGAGTACGTTAATTTCAATCTACAGTACATACAAGAGACACTTCGCAAAATTATGAAGTGTCGTGAAGAAGGGAAGGTTATATTTATGTACTGATTGAATGTTTAAGTAAGGAAACACAAAATAGTACTGCTCTTGCTTTGCATTAGATAATGTAATTTCAAAAGCGAATGAAATGGGAATAAAATGTTTAATTTCATAATCATTTTGTTTTCTCGAAACAAGATTCAGCTTGAAGGAGTCACTTCACTTCAATCTATAGCCTGTTATAAACGTAAGAAATTAGCGAAATTATACGACGTTATGCAACAACCGGCTATGCGCCATTATGTGTTCCGAGAAAAATGTGTTTAAAGTTTTTTTTACATTTTAAACTCTAGCAAGAGCTATTTAATTATTTCTGACTTGATAATAACTTATTAGGTAATATTATATATACTGATTCGTACTTCATGAGTAAAACAATTTATAGTTATTTTAACGGTCAGTATTCCAATGTTGCGCTTAGAAATAATGAGAATGGTGTCTTCCATGTGGGATTTGTGGTGGAGGAATCAGAGCAATGGTAGTTTTTTCTCAGAGTTTCTCCAATTTTCTCCCGCCAAAAACTTAATTTCACCACTTCTCCATTCTCATGTCATTTATTTCCTTGATGGTTGATTTCATCCATCTGTAATGATACGAGAGACCTAGTCAGACGGCATGTTTGTGTATCACAGACTTTCAATAATGGGAGTTTCATCTCATCCCATCCTAAACTGGCATTATGCCGAACATGACTAGAGGGTTACAGGGATACCCTGAAAGAATATAATAAAATATACCGTACACAATGCCAATTATTTTACTAACGTTCTAAAATTAACCTGGATGTACGTACATTTGTGTTACAGGTTCAATACCCGGAAACACTGCTACCCTTTTCATTACGGGAGTCTAATGTGACTAGTTGCGATATGTAAATAAATATTTTTTCAGGGTTAAGAGGAAATGAGTAGTAGGCCTAAATCCATTTATATTACAACGAAATATTACTTCTTTCAATATAAAGCACGACCAAATTTTTGAAACCTACTGTACTTATTCAGTATGTTTATTGACTAAGAGCACTGAATGAAAATGCGGTCCTAATTTTTTGTGGAGGACGGTTACAAGGAAATCAGTACAAGGGATGGAGAAAAGTTTATTTGTAACGCAAGTACAATACAATGCAAATGAAACAGATTGTTGTTTCTGCCATCGTCCATGTATGTATTTTTTATTTGCTAATTTTCAACTTCTATAAAGGAAGATGTAATGTTCTGGCCTTTATATTTTATGTGATAAGACACAATAAGTAAATTATCTTGAAATGAAATTCAGTAAGTCTCGAGTATGAAAAGGCCAAATAATTTGACAATAAATTTTATTGTCATGATGTTCATACTTATTCTAAGATTACATATTTAATTACCATAATGTATAAATAGGAATAATCTTCTTCTTCTTCCTTCCAAGTATTAGGCCAAGGCGTGTTACGATCCTATACAAAATTTTCCCTCCAGCGTTTCATAGGACGGCCCAGAGATCTTCGTCCTCTTGGTATTTAATTATAAATAGCATTGGGGATCCGATTTGAACTGATTCTTTCAAGATGGTGTTTCCAATTTAGTTGGCTAGTCCTCAATTCTTTTAAGATATCGGTGTTCCTTTTCCGATCCCATCTGGCGTAACCCGCTGTTCTGCGCATGGATTTCACTTCACAAGCCGTTATTCTGCTTTCATGTTGTCTTTTTAGTGTCCATGCTTCACTACCATAGGTCAACACTGGTCTAGCCAAAGTATTATATAAACGTAATCTGGTGTTTTTTCGTACAAGGGATGGTTTCGTAACTTGATTAATAATTTCCAAACTTTTATTATAGCTAACTAGTAATTTTTTCAGGGATATCTTTTACATCCCAGATAGAGAGATAATATCCAAGATATTTAAATAATAATAATAATAAACTCAATAACCTACTGAACCTGGAGGTCCATTGCCGCGCGGATAAATATTTTCCATAAATCTATATCCTAAGGTAGTATTTTCTAATAATTCCCTGCATAATTCATTTCATACAAATCATGGTTAATGTTATTCTCCCACCGCATTCTTGGCCACTTACTGGGCGCTTTTCCCCTAGTTTTCGTACATGAAGTTTCCGTGTCCCTCTTTCGTTCTCCATACATGTCTAATGTTCTTCCCTATTTAGTTTATGGGTCTCAATTGTCCTTATTACATCTGGTTTACCGTATGATTCTGTAGTTTACTGTTATGAAGATTTCTCAATTCACCTGTATGTTCGTCTCTCTTTGATCAAAAAATTATCCTAAGCAATTTATTTTAAAATACTCGTAACATTTTTTTTTCCCTTTTAAATTAAATGACCTTGTTTTGCATCCATTTAGACGTCTATAACTTGAAGAATAGCCATTTTACACATTATTATTTTTTTAGAGAAGTGGAAATGACAAGAGTCGCGGTGGGCTTAATTGCCTAATAGTGCTTCCAGAGTTAAGCACATGCTTAATTTCTTTCTGCGCCTCACAAAAACCATAATAATATCAACATCATTAATAAAATACAGTAATATCAATAGTATTTATTTTTTATTTCGGGATTTATACAATTCAATGGTTTTCCATCACTCTCAAGAAATTCACCTTCTCCATTTGTAAAGGTCCAGAATTTCCTCATCTGAAAGTCTCAGTTCACTCGTACTTCTTCTCACATGATCCCTCCAAACTTTTTTAGGTCTTCCTTTTTTCCTTTGCCCATATATTCTCTACTCCAATACCTTCTTAGGGATTTTATCAGATGTCATCCTCTTGAGATGTCCGTACCGTCTTAGTCATCTTTCTTCAATTACCTGTAACATATTTCTTTCAATTTCATAATTTTCCAAATTCAACGTTTCTACATTTTTCTAATTTGGACTCCTGTGCTGATCTTCTCCAGTGATAAATCTCTGTTGCTAATAACTTATAACAGTAGTAGCAACAGATAATAATAATAATAATAATAATAATAATAATAATAATAATAATAATAACACATCGTTATATTTGGAGAAAATATTACTGTTTGTGTGACCTTCTATTCGTGTAATAACTTTACTCCATTTTTTATCCCCAACTCTTTCGTTTACGACAGTACCCAAAGTAATGCATGAACTGTATTTCGATAAAATTTGGTGCTTCAGATCCCGATCGGTCCCGCGCCGTAGCCGAGCGGTTAAGGTAGAAAGCCTTGGCGCAGAGCTACGGGACTTGCGCTGGTTCGAGTCTCCATGGGGGAAGAAATTTTCTCATGGTATTTCGGCCAGTATGGGACCGGTGCCCACCCAGCATCGTGAGGCAATTGGGTAGCTACAATAAGTAGCGGCTCCAGGTTGAGGAACCAGCTATAACGGCTGGGGGACTCGACATGCTAACCACATGTCACCCCTACACTGGCTGTTGATCATCTACCTCTGTGATTGACACATGTGGATGTGAAGGGCCAGCAGCCGGCTGGTAAAAGGGCAACCGCTGAAAAGTGGAAAGACCCTCAATCGGAGATCCCGATCGTCAAAATTAAAACAAATATTTTGTATGAAGTAATTAGTAATTGTACTTACTACTGCTCTTTTCCATGAGTCAAAAGCTGACATTCCCACACCTGAGCTGGTTGTGAAAAAGAAAAAAAAAGGAGCAATTCCGAACTGCCAGGTCCCTATGCAAAAAAGAAAGAAAAAAACAGTACTGAAATTAAATATTTCTTATCAACTGCAGTAAGGCAAATTGTTAAATGTTTCATCTGTTTCTCTTTCGTAGAAATCATTGATATTAATTTTAATTGAATTATTGCTAAATCTTAATTAATATCAACACCCATCGTAAAAAAATGGACGACTTAGAACAAACCATACATAAGAATGTATTAGCTAGAAATGTTCTATTTTGGTATCGTTATGTACAGTAGATGATGTCATAGCAGGCTTCAAGGAACCAAAAGACAATTGAATTCCTTTTTTAAATTTTATTAATAACATTCACAGAAGTATTAATTTCACAATGGAATTAGAAACAAATAATAGTATAAATTTCTTGGATTTATCAATAAAACACATTGATAAATAGTTTGAGTTTGGTATCTTTCACAAACCATCTCATACTGATACCACTATCCATAGTTCTTCTCTTCACCCATATACTCATAAGATGGCAGCCTTTAATAGTTACATTCATAGACTTTTAAATATTCCTCTTTCACCCTTGGAATATAATAATGAATTGAATAATATTAAACAATTGGCTGTTAATAATGGCTACGACCCTGAAATTATAGAATGTTTAATTAAGAAGGTTCATTACAAAAAAGCAATTAACAAAGTTTTTCCTTTACCCAAGAAAACATAAAGAAATATGTCGTAATGTCATACATAGGCCCACTTTCAAATAAAATATCTAAACACTTTAAAAAGTTGAACATTAATGTGGCATTTAAAACTAATAAAACTCTACAAAATATAATAAAAACAATAAAAACAAAAAAAGAAAAATTATCAGGTGTATACTGTATAAATTGAAGTGTGGCACATGTGACAATGTCTATATAGGACAAACTGGTAGACCTTTTATCTCTCGGATAAAGGAACACACGAGAGCATATAACAGAAATTTAGAAAATTCAAAATATGCTAACCACCTATTCCAATTTAATCATTGTTTCGATCCAAATTGAAATTTTACATATTTGTGATAAGGGTAAGAAGTTAGATCTTTTGGAGGCTGTAGAAATTAATAAATTTAAAAGTAGTAAAAAACTGTTAAATTCTCAACTTGATTTGAATGAATCCCTTTGTTAAATTAAAAAATTTAAATAAATATTGTCGTATTGTTGCTTAGATCAGTTGGAACACAATTCATAATTTTGTTAACATGTCTGAAGAAGGTACAGTATACCGAAACAGCTGTCACTGAATTATATAATAAATATGAAAATCAAATAAAACTACGTTTTATTTTTATTTAATTAATAAGAAAAATGATGTTAAATTCCCTTCAGAAATTAGATTAGAACAAATATGTGCTCGGGTTATCATGCCCGCAACATGGCAATCTTGTTAGCTTCATTGTATTATAGGACCCAATGTTATTTGTTAAGACAGAATTGAAATTAAATCTATTCTATGGTGTTATGTAGTCTGTTTTAGTGTTCCTGGCATTCACTCACAACTCATATCACCATTTTCTGGGTTTCGCCCAGGGCCTTAAAAAGGAGTTACAATTCTCCCTTTATCCTTGTTATTCCGTAACTTGTCATATAGGCTCAGAGTTGTGAGGAAATACAAGAAAGTACAACCATATATTTTAAACACCTGTAGTTTGCTAGACCAGATAATTTTTCCTAAACACGAGATAAGGTGAAGGGTACAATGAAATTAATGAATGTATACATGAAAATTAAAAGGACATATTAAGGGAGGGAATAGGAGTGGAGAGTAATGGCGGGGATGAAATTCGGGAAAAGGGAGAACTCCCAGAAAAACCGAAAATTTCAGGTATGGCCCATCACCAATGGCTCTCCGGAACCGCCAGAATTCCAACCTGAGATCCCAATCGGGACAGCCGCGCGCACTTGCCACGCGTCTATCGAGACAGCCCCTCCAGGAATACTTGTCCCATGGATTTCTCCACTCCTGGCCGGAATTCAACCACGGCCCTTGAAACAAATATTCTTTATACATTGTGAAAACATAAAGCAGAAAAATATATACAGTCAATATTCCCAATTCACTAATTAATGTTTTAAAATGGTCAACACGTTTCCACAGCCAAGCTGTCATTCTCAAGACAAGATATTGACTCAATAGTCAATTAATATTTTATCACCAAGAAGATCACTTGTGTATTAAACAAAGCTAAAAATCCTTAAAGTTTAAAGATCTAATAGGGCGGTGGGTACAATTTTTAATTTCTATATTGCCTGGAATAAATTCCAAATCTCTTCGCAGTACATGCTTTGAAAAGGCATGTGATACTTTTGGTAGCAATCCATCCGCGCGTCGGATGGGATTTTTAAACCTGGTTGTCCCCTTGATGCTTTTCTACAGAAGTAGGATACTATGTGTGATCATACCCTTCTCTTCGCCATAAACACATAATCATGCATATATCTTAAACTTGGTTGTCCCCTTGGTGCTTTTCTACACAAGTAGGATACTATATGTGCCCATCTCCCTTCTCTTCACCATAAACACATATTCATATATATATAACTTTACTCCTACGTAATACAAGAATAGGCCTACATAACCCTACTAATGAAGTCTGCCAAAATTGTACAAACATTGAAAATAGACCACATTAACATCGTTTGTCCGAAGCACGAAAGTGCTGTGGGCGGTAGGGAACACAAACGCCAACTTGGGCCTAATTATAATACATTCATATATTTGCGTTAGATCATTTCCGAAATTTGAGTTTTTTTTCAATTCGAATTAATGTATTACACTTGTAATTTATTCTTCATGTTGTACTGAGTTTTTGTTATTTAAGGAAGGTCCCAAGAGCTGCAGATCGATTCAGGCCAAGGTCGATAGACATTTCGGAAACAAAAAAAAATAGAAATGTGTTCCTTCAGAAGGGAAGTTTAATTCCTCTGGTTTCATGTCATAGAGATGAATAGAACGAAAATCAAATTTTTGATATTAATGCATGTAACTGAAAATAAATTGCAAATAGGAGCTAACGAACATGAAGTCTCGAAAATAAAATCGTTCCTGCCTAATTTTCAACCCCAACTATAACATTCCTATTTATAATCCTTCCTTGTTTGAGCTATCCGACTCGGTATTTCCCTTCCCTCATATATTAAGGATTGCCCGACTCGGAAACAGTTAAACAATAGCTCACTAAATATTTCCTTAAACAATATGTTCTAGGATCACTCTTATTATTTTATTTTGTACACTTTCTTTACTAAGCCAAATATTTAATCAAATTATAGATTATTATTATTGTTATTATTATTATTATTATTATACTATACTCACTGGCACTATCGAACCCGTAGGTTCATGGCCGCGCGGACTAAGCTCTCCATACATCCCTATCCTGAGCTAATGCTTTCAAATCATTCCTGTATAATCTTCTTCTCTCAAATCATAGTTAATGTTATTCTTCCCACCTCATTCTTGGTCTCTACCAACTGGGGCGTTTTCCCTCTGGCTTTCCTACAAGAAGCTTTCACTCCCCATACGTGCAACATTTTATTATTATTATTATATTATTATTATTATTATTATTATTATTATTATTATTATTATTATTATTATTATTAGGATGGTAGAGACGAGCGGAGAAGTAAAATAAAGCTTCAGGTACTGTATATAAATAAATATATTATTATTATTATTATTATTACTATTATTAGTCGATTGTTTTTCTTTTCAACTATATATATATATATATATATATATATATATATATATATCTATATATATATGTCTATTATGTATTATTTATGAAGCTGTAGTTAATTCATAATTGTTATTGTATGTATAATTTAATCCTTGTGAAGTGAAAGAGAAGACCTTATGGCGTAACTCCATCAGGAAAATAAATAATTAAATAAATAAATAAAAATAAAAACTATAGAAATATGATGTTAGACCCATAACCATCACAGATAATGTAAAATTAATAAATTTCTGACTTTCTTGGAAATAAATAAAATAGTGTCTGTTGCTTACAATTATTAAATATAATTGTATATTCTTTTATTCAATTCGTATATTAAGTTTGTATTATAATGTACAAGAAGAATCTTGTTTTGCAGGTATGTTTGTCTCACTCTAGCGTATCTGTCTTCTTTCACTCACCCTCCCCCCTCCCACAACTGGTTCCTTCTCACTCTTTCTGTTCCCTCCACTTCCTCAACTACTTTGTTTCCTTTAGAAGTCTGTTTCCACACGATCGGAGCCCACCTATCAGAGTAGTAAACAAAAAGCGCGAAATTTACTATTAAATATATTACATTTATCTTATATTAATCTATTGGTATTTTCATTTTAAATTTACTATAATTCTCTGTCACTTAATATGTATATAGCAGACTTATTCCCAGAATTTGAAATTGATAAAAAGTGGATTTCTGTAATAGAAATGTAAGCATTATCACTTTTTTGTTACATTAACAAGTTAAATGATTTTTCTTCATATTAAGAATACAGATTATAATATTGTGTTATTTTTATATACCCTAAACATTTAAAAAAAACTATTTAGCAAGCCCATAAATGAATACATATTAAAGGGTTTCTAAGCAGCGTAAAAGTAATAAAATAAAACTACCAAATTCGTTTTGATCCTCATTAAAATGTTTATTTATTACACGTATTTTTATTCTAGTCCACCGCTGTGGTTTCGGGGCATCGTCGTTAGCTCGTATGCAGCGGGCCTGTGTTCGATCCCCTGTTGGGATGTTTTCTGGATGAGGTTTTTCGGGATTTTTCCTCAATTGTAAGATAAATGCCAGGAAACGTTAAGGTCAAAACGGGACCCGAACATCATTGGCCATCATAATCATCATGTTCACCACGTTTAGTATGAATGTGTGTGAATGGTGTGTTTCGTCTTAATGTTGTGTTATATCGGAGGACACCCTGACAATTCAGCTGATCACTCATGCCCTTCATGTCTTTGTGTGGCCAAAAAACTACAAATGCGATTCCGGTAGGCCGTGTTACTGTAAGTCCGGGTAGAATGTGGCACATAAAAGTACCTGTAAGATGAGAGGTTATACTGCGTTAATGGAATAGAATGAAATGAAATAGAATTTATTCTACAGGTTAATTATGGAAACTCTTGCTGGTGGTATTTTATTCATTTCCAAACAGTTTTTCTTCGCCTTATGGGAAGGTTAATTTTTACAAAATTTCCACTTAAAATATAATCGGAGATAAAATTGTACAATTGATTGTCGATGAACATATTATTTTCATAGTACATTAATGTAATACAAGTGAATTGCTAAAAACTGATCTTACTGCGAAGCAGCAAATAAGAAAATGTAAATATTTTCGAACAAAATATTTTGAAATAATCTGAAACAAATAAATTAGTAAATGCATGCCAAGAAATCAACGCTAGGTTTTAGGTCAGTCAGAAATGTAAAACTGATGCTTAATTTAAAGCTTTATTTTAAATTTGATCACAATTTCAGAATTAAAATAGCATATTTCAATTGAGTGTGTATCGTTGTAAGAGAAATTATTTTTTAATTCTAAAATATAACTGTAACATACCTTAGGTGAAATAGGACAACTTGGAAAATCAATAATAATCAATAATAATAATAATAATAATAATAATAATAATAATAATAATAATAATAATAATAATAATAATAATAATAATCAATCCATCCATCCATAGTAATTCTGCCCGAGGGCAGATCTTTCACTGCAATCATAGCATTTTCATGCTATGCTTTGCAGCTTTACTAGGGAATTATAGGTGTGGTAGCTTCCCGTTGTTTTCCACACCGGTGAAGAATGATAATGATGGATGATGATGATGGCCGGATGATTTCCGGGGACCGTTGGGTCCTAAGCTTCCTGACATTTTCTTACAGGTGAGGAAAAACTCCGAAAAAAACCTCACCCAGGAGCCTACCCCGACCGGGAATCGAACCCGTGTCCGCTGCGTGGCAAGGCAGCATGTTACCTCGAGACCACAGTGGTGGAAATAATAATAATAATAATAATGATAATGATGATAATAATGATATAACAATGGTAATAATAATAATAATATAATAATAGTAATGATAATAATGATAATGATAATAATAATAATAATAATAATAATAATAATAATGATAATAATGATAATAATGATAATAATATGATTATAATAATGATAATAATGATAACAATGGTAATAATAATAATTAATAATAATAATAATAATAGTAATGATAATAATAATAATAATATAATAATAATAATAATAATAATAATGATAATAGTAGTAAAAGTATGTAGTCAATTCCAGGTAACTTTTATATCAGTTCTGTTAAATAAATTAAGAATTTTAATTCCTCAAAATTTAAAATGTTTAATAATCTCATCTCATCACCGTAGTTTAATCTCTCACCTTATATGAGGGCAACGTTTACGTGTCTCACAGTGTCACGACCTGTTGGGAGAGTAATTTAAACTTTGCATTACAAACATACTTTTTGATCACACAAGGACATGGAGAGCCTCTCCGAATGAGTTATCACCACAATCCATGGCCTCCTCCCAGACACCACGAACATTTATGACGAAATTCACTCTGTACTTAAAAATTCATACTAAACTTGCCACATTTAATGATGATTATGACAGTTAAATGATGTTCAGGTATCATTTGGGTCTTAAATTTTGGTGACATTTGTCTTACAGATGAGAAAAGAAAAACAGGAGAAAAAAAATCACCCAGGAAATTTGTCCCGAGTGGGGATTGAAACCGGACCCACTACGTACGAAGCATCAACGCTACTACGGTACCTGAGCGTTGAACAACCCAAAAATATGTGAGAAAGATTACAAATATGTTTTTCATAAAAACCATAGCCGATGTTACCGATCGTATAAGGGCCTATGTAATGTACAATAAACAGCATAGATGGCGCTACCAAAATTGCACCGCACTCAACATATGATCTTCTCAGTCACTGTGATAATATAGGTAGAGATTGCGGGAAGACGGCCTTGAAACAAATGTCACATAGCCTAGAGTCAATTTCCCATAATATTTCATCTAGTCTTGGTGAACGGCCAGGTCCAGCCCTATGACAGCCGAATGGAATGTATGTTAGCGCCCTCTTTGTTGCTCATTGTGCTAATTAAATGTTTGAAATTTTGAACTTAAATTATATTTTATCACCTTAGTAGCAAATGGATTATATGGATATAGAGAATTCTATTTTACTACGAATTATCAGCAAGTTACAATAAATCTAAATATTTTCACAATATGACTTCCTAAGGCTCACGTTGAGGCGTCGGTAAGAGGTTCAATAATTTTAGCTGGAATTCTTTTGAAATTAGGAGGGCGTTGTATCCGCAGATGTGTAATAAAGACCACGATACTTACCTCACTTATACTTACTGTAAAATGATTTGAATGGAACACGCGATATATCTCACCAGAGAAAAAAGTATATTTTTGTTCTATAAATATATTCTTCCTAAAATAGGTATAATCTTTCAAAACTTAATACGGATTTCTGAGAATAATGAAGTGGCTGCCATTTCCTATGTGGATTTGTTATTGCACACAAAAACATATATTTAAAATTTCATTTAATTTTCCTCAAATTCTCTCTATGAACAATTTTTTTTAAAAATTGAAGGCTGCAGGAGAAAAGCGAATACGACGGTAAATAAGGATACAATTATTTATCAACACCTACGTAAAGCGTGAGTCATGTAGTTTTTACTTGGGGAAATACGGGAAGCTAACCACTATGGAAATTTCATATTAATAATTTCCTTTTAGGAAAAGTTATTAGGTTTCAAACTGTAATTTTTATCATGGACATTTCTGTATAAAATATTAACTTATTATGATACTATAGTGGTAAATAAACTGAAATGTGGCAATTACAGGGGCATATCCTTGTTAAATACGGCATTCAAGATATATACTAATATTCTAGCCAAAAATATAGAACCATATACTGAACAAATCCTAGGTGATTACCAATATGAATTTCGTAAAGGAAGGTCCACTACGGACCAATTATTTAGTTTAAGACAATTTTTAAAAGTATTTTATAAACATAACACCTCATTGCACTATCTCTTGATTTTAGACAAGCCTTTAATAGTATCAACAAGCCGTTCATTTCCAAAAAAATTGGCAGAGTTTGGATACCCAGTAAGCTCATAAACTTGAAAAATATAATGCTGAATGTCTCAAATAACCACGTTAAAATACAAAATAAATTAACAGAACAATTCACAATTCACGATATAATTTGGAAAGGGAATTCATTATCGGTTCTTCTCTTGAACATTGGCTTAGAAAAGATCATAGAAAACATTGAATTATATCCAGGTGGTTCCATTTTCAACCGATCCAGACAGATTCTGGAATTCGCCGATGACGATATTCTGCTAGCAACGATTGCAAACTATCTTGAAGAATTCTTAAATTAAATGCAAGAGAGAGCAATTCAAGTTGGTCTTGAAATCAATAATAATATAAGAGAATATCTTAGCATTGCTCCTGATAATATTTCTAGCGACTTCAGTTGAATGGAGCAATATATGAGCAAGTCCAGAACAAATATCAAGGATCAATTGTTACCACAAATAATGTCGTGTTAATCGAAATAAATTAGAAATTCGTTTCTGGTAATCGTTGCTTAAAAGCGTTGAATCAAATTATAACTTACAAATACGTATCTAACAAAATCAAAAGAAGATTTTGCTGAACAATGATTAAATATATTGTGGTATACGGCAGCGAAAGCTGGATACTAACAGAAAAGGCACACATGTCCACCTGAGAAAGGAACATTTTTGAGAACGATATATGGCCCAACTAGAGATTATGGAATATATTCGAATTAGAAGTAATAGGGAACTACAAGTTTTATACAAAGGCACACACACATACACACACACACACACACACAATATATATATATATATATATATATATATATATAATACCAAATATTAAATACAGAATAGTCAAGTGGTTGGGACATGTATATAAGAATGGGCACAAACCGAACCCCCAGGGTGGTAGAGGATGCAAAACTTGAGTCTAAAGAAGACGTGACCCAAGATTAAACAGATGAATTACATAGAGAATGGTTTAAGAAGAATTAGAAACACTAACTGGAGAAAGAACGTAAAGCACAAAATATAATGTCGAGCAGTTGTTCGGGAAGTCAAGTCAAAACATTAAGAGCTATAATACCAGAGATGATGATGATAATATAGTTTCTGAAAGAGGATTGCTTGTAGAGAGGTAAGAAAATAATCTAAACGGCTTCAAATATAAATAGTAAAGTGAATATTCAGCCCCTTAAGGGATGAGAATGAGAAATGTGAGGAATTTTTACAATGCGGATCTCGTATTTATTCCGTCCATCTAACATATTTAAAATTGAGCTTATTTTTAAAAGTCTCTTCTACCAAAATTAACTTTCAGTGTGTCTACATTCTTCGTAGATTACTCTGTGTTCTATTGTCACAATTTGGCTGCAGAACATTGTTTAAATTACTATAAACTTGCGCTGAAAGTAGCTATTGTAATAAAAATTACTCTTGTTTACAGCAAATTAGAGACCTCAAATTACTTCCAACAAATTTACGAAAATGGACAAGAGACGTTGTGAAAATGAGATCCTATAATTAAATTTATAATATGATAATATGGAGATAGATCAGATATAAAATAAAAAATTAAAACATACCTGTTGGAGGTGCCGTCGTCCTCAACTATGTTAAAGTATTATATTAAAATTTTAACTGGAGGCCTTTCGGAAGTTAACTTCCATTATTAGCAGGATGAGTTTGCTACTATCTGTTGTTGTTCACGACGATGTGGACAATAGTTGGGGCAGTATTTTTGGAGGAGGCTGTTAAATGTCACTGGGTTTCACTTTGATTTTATTGTATATTGTTACTTGCCCTTCCTCGGTAGCTAGTCGGTTCCTGTTTCAGGGTGAGCGCTGAGACTCCTATCTATATAGAGTTCGGAAGGAGAATTGCGTGGGAACAGACAATCACTAATTGTTTGAATTATTTATTTAATTAATCTCTGCCAATTTAAATGAACGTTACACAGTAATAAACTTTTCCGTCCCTGGCCTTCGATATTTCGCTAATGAGGACTAGCAAATGACTTATGAGTTCGGGAGATTTTCCCTAAGTCCATAATCGTTGTTACAAGATATTTTTTTACTATACAATCAAGATCTTCTTCCTTCTAAGTGTCGAGTATAAGTGTCAGTCTATTAAATTTTGTCCTCATGAGTTCCGTATCGAAGTCAGGACCAATTATTCCCATATATAGTCTATACCCTAACTCTCATTTTGATTGGTTAGAATATTCAATCACATGTCCTCCAAGGGCGTAACTATTTTATTTAAACCACCACATACCTTTTGATTTTATTCTCACGGCTAGGGAGTGTGTTTGCCAGCTGGGCTCTCCGCGATTGTAAATTTGGAGTCTGACATTTCTCCCAAACGTGAGTTTTGAAGCTAGACCCAGATTAAGGATTTCAGGTCTAATTTGAGGAGTTACATATTTATGACCTCTTTTAATTAGGGTTTCAACCGCTTCTTGTGAGAACTATTTACCAACATGAAACTTAATTTATTTTTAACTATATTCTATTCCTTCATTATTTATTCATTTCTTATATTCATTAATCACTATTAGGGCCGTATCATATTCGTCTCATAGTTCACAGAGAAAAAAAATCCAGCAAAGATAAATATATTGGAAGACTTATACATTCTAAAAGAAGTAAACAACAGGTTACCAATTAATGATAACACACCCCAGTCGTACAACCCTTTTTACGAGATCGTTAAAAACAAGTCAGTTGCTACTAACGACACTTCAAGTCCACATCGTCGTGAACAAAAACAGATAGGAGCAGACTCATCCTGCTGATGATGGAAGTTAACTTCCGAAAGTCCTCCAATTAACATTTAATACAATATTTTAAAATTAAAGATATTAATGACAAAATAAATAAATTCAATCTAATATGTGACACTATTAAAATAACCCTTAAAACACAAGAAAGAAACAAAAATTAAATATTATAAACTAATGGCTGTTCCTGTATTGATGTATGGATTAGAATGTTGGACGTCACATTAAAGACAAGAACAAAGATTGGATGCAGCTGAGATGAGATTATAGCAGGATATTCTCTGCTGGATAAGAAAAGAAATGAATATATAAGAAAGGAACTAAATATTTTCAAACTTACAGACCGAATAATTAAATATAGGAACGACTGGAAAGAGCATATTGATAGAATGCCAGAAGAAAGATTTCCAAAATTATTGCTAAATTATAAACCGTACGGAAGAAGAAATGTTGGACGCCCACACAGAAGATGGTCTGAACAATTTTAAAAATTCTAGCTTTCATGAAACCGGAACGAGCTAACAGGCTTAATTCCTGGAAGGTGGTGATGATGATGATGATGATGATGATGTTTTGAACACAATTGAAGACGACGGCACCTGCCAACAGGTATATTTTAATTTGTATTTTATGACTGTTCACATCAACGGAAATTGATAGGAATTTTACTAGTATTAATAGAACAGATAGTTAAATGAGTATTAAAAGAAACACTTTAAAAGGAAATTCTTGAGAACATGTAATTATAATTAAGTAAACTTAGAGGTTTGTAGATGTTAGGGAAGTAGAAACGAAAGAATAATATATAGTCATGTATCTGAGGTTAGGGATTATGAGACAGTCTTATGTATTATCCAATTGAAATGGGTTCCATAAGCCATATAGACCAAGGTATTTTTTTTATTTTCCATCCGGTGGCGTATCAGAACGAAATAGCACAATATTCAGAGGCGTTTTAAGGTATTTAACTGAACTTTTAATTATAGATCAGTTGTAGAGCAACTCTTGAGGAACAAAAATAATTTTACAATTTTTCCGTGGGACCATTATTAGCCATATTACTGAGGCAACTGTTTTTAAATTTCAGCAAATTATGCAGAAAGTTATATCTGTTATATTTAACAGAATTTTAATGGTAGATAGGCATCATAAAAGGCTAAAATTAAGCACAAAAAAGTATCTACAATGATTACGAGCCTAAAAATAATGGTGAAAAATATACTATTTTGTCGTTTTTATTTATTTTGTAAAAAAATATGAACTGATTTTATCTGTTCACGGCTTAATGTTTAATCATTGTTTTCTTCATAGCTGAAAAGAGAAATAACTATGTTTTGGTACCTTTTATGATTTTATTTTACTCTTCCTCGCCCCGCACCGAATTTTTTCAAAATATATGTATTAGATTCCTATGACTTTTGCAAATTATCGCGTTTAAAAAGTGGCCAGAATTTTTTTATAAAAATGAGGTGCTTATCGCTAATTACCCTGGCCTAATAGGTTTGTTTCGATTGCATTAATGTAATTGATATTAATCGGGTGCGGTGGGTTAGTGGTTATGTTCCTTGCCTCTAGTTCTGATGGTCGCGGGTTCAAACCCGGTCGAGGTCGATGGATTTTTAGGATGGAAAAATCCAAGGGACAAGTCCTTTAGGAGGAACATTAAACCGTGGATCCCTGGTAAGAAGATTTTCAGGCTCGTAAAGATACGCAAGCCTGAATAAACATGTTTCTGTGCAAAATTTAACCGAACTTCATCCATCCAAGTAGTACCTTAGTTACCTCCTAGATGTCTCATTGAGGCGATGGGCTGATCCCATATCACTCGTTGTCATATGTAGGTAAATAAGCGTAACTGTATTGACTTTTGGTTAAGACTCTCCCGCTAAGGAGCATCCTAATACCCACGCGGGGAAGTATGGGGTATATAGCTAGATAATTGATACTATGTGTAAATAAAGCTTTGTTACATGAATAGTGTCTAAAATAAATAAAAAGGCGCATCCATTTAAAATATAGTACAATACAATGTATTTTCACTGCCCTTGATTTAGTTACGTTTGAGGTTCGCTTTCGGATTTTATAATTCAAATTCCGGGACCAATCAGCCATTTCTTGTAGTTTTCCTCCTTTGTCAATAATAAACGCTGAGTTAGATATTAAATACCTATATCAGAATTTAATACCATAGAATAGACCACTCCATATCATGATTATTAAAAATAAAATAACAATATAATATAGGCTAATAAAACTTGTATGAAATGTTACCATTACCGGTACATGATATAATCATATAATAGGCCTATATATTTGTGGTTTATTCAACCTCGATCCGCTATTTATCGTAGCTGCCCAAATTCCTCGCTCTGGTTGGGTATAAATCTGTCCCATACTGTGCGAAATTCCACAATAATCTTGAACCTGAGCGGATCACGTAGCAAGATATAAAGCTTTAGTCTCTTGGCTACGGTTTTTTTATATTTATTTGTTTATTTATTTTCATTTTCATTCTTATTTTATTGACGCTTTAACACCTAGGTCATATTGCGTCTATTTAATATTAATGTCTATGACTTTATACAATTGTTAATATAATAAATATATCCTTGTAAAGAAATTCTAACCTACCATTTGCCTTGACTAGAGGAAAACCAAGGAAAAACACAGTGAGGTTAGTAGCACCCGGAGCCTCCCGAATACGAATCTCAAACGCTTGGCCAAGTCGTTTGGTAATTGGTATTTTATTACTTGGTTATTAAAATATACTTGTCTAACACTAACAATTAAGATTGAACCTCCGAATGTGATAAAAAAAATATATTTATGTTATAGGGCCTAAACTAAACAAAAATTAAAATTCATTTTTTAATTGTCATAAAACAGACGTATTAAACTAAATGTTAAAAAGTTATACCAAAATGTATGTCTAGAAAAAATGTACACCAATTAAAAAGGTATGTGCAGTAATTAATATAGGCCTAAAATAGACTATAATGATTTAGATATATGCATTTTTCTCACTTTATAATATTTACTCACAAATTGAGGCGTGAATTCTCTTCCTCTTCGGTTCCTCACAAAATCTCAATGTAAACCGGTCTTAAAACACATCAAAAGACATGTCATTAATGTAAGGACTCCTACTAACGGACGAATTTGGCGTCCTTTTGCATAATGTAATGTGTCAATTATGTGCTTTAATAACAAGAACAAAAAATAAAGTTAGGCCTTTAGAAACTGGTTGTAGGTTGCAAGTCCAAGTTTCCTTATTGTGTAAGCCTGACTTCTTCAGAGAGTTCTTCCTTCCTTATTTCCTACCCTATCATTCATTCCATCTCACTCTAGCGTTTTTTTTTTCTCCCTCCCTCTTACTATCTCTTTCCCACCTTAGCATGACGTGCTTTTGCTTTGGATGGTATTGCTTATGATCTTTTACTAGTTGAGCCGCAAGACCTCAGTGTGTCAGTGTGCTTTTCTTCCGGATCGCCTCTACTCCCGGCGCAATGTAGAAAAAAATTGTTATAAATCTTTCAATTGTTTCTCTAACCAATTACCCGACTTTTTTTATCTGTCAGCGTTTAATTAAGTTTCTAATGGCGGGAAAAAGCAACGAAGTGAGACGCGCGTGCGCAGTTCCGCTCTAGTAGGACGTTCGCGCAATCTTATTCTTTCCCCATCTTTTTTTTTTATTCTTTAGTTTTCTCCAGTGTTTTTATTGGTTGTTTTATATTTGCGATAGTGTTGCGTGCGCAGGACAGTCTAAAAACATTTTTCTCTTTCTTCTTCTAGAATTGATAAATCGTAATATATTTATTTTAAACATCTGCACTCCCATTCTTCTCGCCATCCTGTCCTCATGTTTTACGTGTCCGTAGTGGACGCGTTCAATCAATATGAAACCCTCATAATATCATTTCTCTTGTGAATGAATAAAAATATATTGGCATCAATTTGTAATCATTGTTTTTTTTGTGTTTGCTATTATTTCTTAAACAAAAGGTGACCTTACACATTGTACCATGGCACTGTGACCATTTTTAATGTGTTTCCTCCGTCCCCTCATCAACATTTGGACGGTTTTTCTATCCTTGTTTTATACCTTACCTAACTCACCCCTCTTGCGTTTCACATTTAATAAGTACGCACCCTTGCTTGGATCATTTGCAAAAAATACACCTATTCAAGACCTACCTCTTCAGTTAGATCGAGACCATATTCCCTACCATAAACAAAAGAGATAGCAAAAACAAATGTATTATTTTGCGTCCGAATGTCTCCGTGTTAGATCGGACAGTCGGCATATATTCCTGTCATCTGTAAAGTTCATATCGTTTATAATATGAATAATTCTTATATTTAATTTTAAGGATCATAAATTATATTATAAAACTAATTTTAACAAACCAAAGAATTATATAGTATATAAATAATAAAAAGAAAGTAAACGGAAAGTTTTTGGATGTAACTTTTAATTGAATTTGAATGATTTTGTCAACAAGTATTCGTTAAAACGTGATTTAATAGCTTAAGAAAGCAATCAGAGTGCTCTATGTATACATTTTAATTCACCATTTAATCGACGTTTGCGAGAGTTATACCTTAAGTAATACGTTCTTTTGTTTTTATCTTCTATTCGTTTCGTTCTTGTTTTCTTTCTATTGCAAGATGGCGGGATGCGTATTCGAGCGAGTGCCGGTATCGCGTTCAGTTCAACGTCTAAGATTGTCTCGGGGAAGACGTATCGATACATCAGTGATAATTATTAATTTTTTATCTTTTGAATATTTCACAACTCCTGCGATCACCCGTACAAGTTTGTTCCAACATCAACATTTCAAGCTGTTGTCATCGAATCAGCAACTGTCATCAGTCAACAATGACGGACAGCTGATATCTAGGCATCTGGAAGTACTAAAAAGAGAGTAAAAATAAGGTAAGTTTATTTTTATGGTAGTGTTACTGCAACATCACGATGCACCGGATGGGTTCTGTGGTCCATTAGATGATAGCAGGGAGGTGGGGAGAAACAAACACACGTGGTACCATTACAAATCACGTTCATCAAACCTGTTCAAGGATTACATCATTACGAATTAGGTTCAATTTATCAGATAGATTTTAATGTTAAATATACTTATATGAAGTAACTTAAAATTTAAATAATTATAAATAACCATTTATATTTAATAAATAAGGTGAATCCGGATCATATTAACTGAAACATGTTGTGTTCTAACACAAATAGAAACATTTATGAGGTAAGATGACTCCGGATTCACTTTATTTATTAAGAAGAACCTCATAATATTACTTTCTATCGTCATTAATTAACTATTTATATTCTTAATCATATAAAATTGAAAGTTATTAAAAGATCTTCAACAAGGAATTTATTAGGAAACTGACCCTATAAGGAGCCCTTATCAGAGGTAATCTTTTGCTGTTTTCATGTATTCCCTGCTACATATTTATTATTTCCATAAAAAACAAAATTCGCATAAAGCCTATGAAATTTAGAAAAAAGTTCTAATTCAAAAAACGCTTATGTACAGAAAGTTTAATATAATTAAATATTTGAATAACAATTTTGTACAGTTTTCAGTCCTTCAAGATAACTTAAAGGTAATATAATGCAGAATATTGTTATAATGTAAAATATTTTAAAATTGCAGAGATTTTGAGTTCAGAAACAACTGCTAATCAAATAGGCTATTTAAACTTCAAGGAAATATACGAACAAATGTCCTATTTAAATTACTACACTTGAAATGTTTTAATAAAATAACTCAAGCTCTTTTATTTCGCGTATTTGAAAATTAATTTAAAGATGCGTACTATCTGTTTAAAAATTGCGTGAGTATTAAAAAGCTAGACTTGTCTACTAATGCAGACTAACTCATTCACTTTAAATAATTCCATGTAATTTTCTCTATTCATGTTTTAACTTTTACAACTTCATACAAAACTATTCTAAAATATATTTACAAAAATAATTTTCACCCTGATACACCATGGAAATTTTTAATTATAATATTTCAATACATGACTTATATGTAGATTAGCCAAATTTCATTTTATAAATTTAATAATCATAATTTTATAAAAAGTATGAAATTTATTCAGAACTATACTTAGCATATAATAAATATTTTATTAGAGTAATATGTTTGGGATTAAATCCGTGCAATACTTGCTGACAAGAACAGTATAGATTTTTCCTTATTCATTGATTTGTTTACTTTATTTTTTTTAAAACATAAATTCTGTAGACATTGTTTTGTTTGATAATGTTAATCCGTAGGCTACTATCTCTAGATAAGATTATAAAATGGCAAAACAAGGCGATAAATAATGTATCCTAATGGAAAAATACTTCAGGGGTCTTATTAAAATGTACTTGATTACTTTTACCATTAATCTGTTTGTAATATTTGTAAATATAAAATTTGAAAATAATTCCAAACTATAGGCCCTATCGTGAACTATATCAACAAAATTTAAATCTGTAATTATTAAAGTATTCGGACCATCTGTTGACGAAGGAGTAATGGCCAAAAATATAAATGTGAATTATAATTAATGTTACGTACTTCTTTGTATAAAATGTATAGGCCTATATGTTTTGATTATATAAGAACCACCTGGCTAGTTGGATTATAGTAGGCGTAAATTCATTTGATTTGAAAGAATATTATTGTTACAGTATGCTTTAATTTAACTTCAAAATGTCTTGTTATATAATTCGTATATAAAATTAATCTACTCTATTTTTATAAATAGATTATAACTATGATTTTCATAAGTTTTAGATAGTCCGTTTCCTACGTGTTTCTAAGATAGTTAGCCCTAGAAGTTATAGGCCTATTATAACACAATAATTGTATATGCTTCTCAGAGAAGCTATAAATTGTTATATTGCATTGATATGAAGCACAGAATTAGGCCTAAAGTAAATAATATAAATTTATGTCTCTTGTTAACTTGTAATCCATCTTGTCAACACTCAACGAAATAACTTTTAAAATATAGCTGTACCTCCTTCAGTTAACTTAATGGGCGAAATTTTATTCCAAGTAGATTAATTTGATATTTCGTTTTAATAATAACATTGTTTTATATCTGTTGTTTATATTTTGCATAATGCACAGTAGGAATATGTTTGAATGTTCATAAATTTTCTGCAACATGTTAAGGATTAATGTATTTAGATCTATTGTATCCATGTACAAAATATAAAAGTTCTAACAATGGCATAACGAAGGCTTAATGGAATGACTTTTGTAAGTTTGGATATTTAGCCCTTTGCTATCCAACAGAATTGGATTTTCAAGAATTAGATGATAGAACAAAACCATGTTACATAACTAATTGATGCAGATTACCAAAACTCAAAACATATTTCTTGTAAGCCTATTAGCATACATTTAGCCTATGAAATATATCTAATGAATGGAAGAAATGTCATTATTATAATTATTAATTTAAAATCTTTTTTCAAAATAAAATTTTTAAAATAACATTTGTAGTAAATAATTTTACTGATAATACATATTACAACATAGAATAGGTCTATTTAATGCTTATATTTATTATTGTTATTAGTTGAAAAATTGAGATATAGGCTATAGGCCTACATACTAGTGTAGGCCTAATAATTCTCAAAATTGTTAATAGGCCTATACTATTTCTATTTTCAATGAAAGTAAATAAAAGCAAGAAACTTCACTTCACAACAAATGCTCAATACGACATTTCTGTATATATTTTTTTTTACATTTTACTCAGATTTCCTTTTAATCTATTTTAAATTTATTTAGTTTCAAGCATATAATGTTTTTGCATAATTATTGTGGTCACAGAGAATGATTTTTAAGCTGAAAAATTGTGTACTTTTGTTAGTGCTTTCTGTGCACTGTGTGGAATTTGGTAACTCAGGATATTTTCCGATATGTAAAGATTTGTTTTAGTATATCGTAAGCATAGTGTATTTTATAGCGTTAAAAAAGAGCTACTCTGAAAAACTGCAGTTTTATACACAACAACTCTGCCATAGAATTAAATTCTGAGTTAATACCAATGTGACTGATATTTTACGAATGTAGACCCATTTGCTTAAAAAAAAGTTAAAATCAGATAAATATTTATTTTTTATAATGACTTATAGTATGGATCTCTATTAACAAAAGACTATCTTACATACTTTATAAAATTCATCCAGTAATAATGTTATGCAATGAATGATTACATTTTATTTATTCTAATATTAATGCATGTAAATAAGATAGCATGGAAGCCTACATAAATTGTTTGTTCTAATAATCGAGATATTATTTCAAGTTCACCAATAACAAAGCGTGGAAAACAAGAAGCAGTGGCATTCTCAATTTTAACTGATTGAGCATCAACACACTCTGGTATCTCTGTGTAGTGTTTGAACGTTTGATAAATCCTGTACGTAACCACTATGATTCGGACAATAATTTTAATTCTTCCCAGTTATTTCTTCTGACATATTTCCTCAATTCGTTCCTTAAATAATTGAGGTATTTTATAAATAGTAAGACAAGTGTTATACAATTGAGACCTTTGTTGCTACTGGATTTGAATTTTAAAATTAATCAGAAATAAACCTCATATTTCTTATAGAGTGTCTACCTGTGTTATTAACACATGTGATTTTGAAGCTAATAGCGGCTGGTAGGCTAAGGGCATTCTAGGCCTCATTGCCATGGAGTTTAGTTTTTTTTTGTAGGATAAGCTGCGTGTTAGAGGTAAAACTACTCATATCACATTAAGAAGTAGGAAATATGTTACTGTTTGTGTATATTTACAATGATATGATATAAATTATTGGGATATAATTATGACTTTTACTTGAAAATCGTATTCGGAAATTAAATACCGTACTTATTTTCAGGAAGAATTGGCCATATTTAAATATGAAGTGGAGTTTCATATATAGGTTTTAAAAATAAAATTGTGTAGTATACATAAATTAACAAATTGTACCTAAATATTCTGCAAACGTTCTGTACATTCGAGTTTATTTTTACCAGAAGTAAAGAGAAATATGCACGGTTTTTAAAAATCAAACTATTTTCAGTTTCGTGTTTTTCTCTTTTTTTCTGAAAGCAATTTATTTTAATTATCTAATTTTCCGAATTACTGCAAAAGGCTCTCCATCGAATCTGTGTCTTCCTATAAATCTATTTGTTGCCAGTTTTTAAATTTTTATAGGAGTAACTTTATGAAAAATACATTACTGTATTAATAGTAAAAATAGAATATGTATAAGTTGGATTACAAAAATTAATAATGAGATCTAAATGTAAATAAATGAAAAAAATACTTGTTTATAAAGTCTGACTTTCTCAGAAAAAAATAAACTTATAAGAATTGTATATAAAGTAACTTGTTCATTCGTCCCTGAGATCCAAGAATGAAAACTTCAACTTTGAAACTCAGTTTTTACACAAACGCTAAAATCCCATGCTATAATGAAACATAATACTAAAAGCATACCTTATGCAATATATCATAAGAGTTTTGTTGACATTAGGGACACAAATATATAGAGTTAACGAATAACCAAGCCGCTATTAGTGAGGAAAGAGAAGCCATGTTTAAAGCTTGCCTTTGATGTTGTAAAGGAAGCAGTAATGTTACATTTTGCATGAGGGCCCGCTGCAAATTCTGAAGTCCCCCATTAACAGCCTCTCTAATATAATGGGATGTATAAACACTTAACATTAGCCGGGTCCAACCCTGACACGCCCATTTACTTGCTTCATTGACTTTTTCTTTGTTATCGAGGAAAAATCTGAAGGAAAATCTTATCAAGATTCAGTATATCTTATTAATTATAATTAATTTTTACGATTCACGCTGGTAAGAAATACTCTTGAAGTTATATTTATATTCGATTTTAGTCAAAAAGTAAATACACTTTCTATTTGCTATAAAACAACTTATCAATATTATAGCAGTTTTTGTAAAAACATTCTGTATTCTATTCATATCGCAATGTGTAATGCGTGGAATGAAGTTTAAAACAGCATAGGCCCATTGATATTTCCCTTGTTAAAAACTACTGTTAAAATTAGGCCTTTATAAGTTAAGCATGATCTATTAATTTGAATTAGTTTTAATCTCTATTGTTTTCGTCGGTACACAATATCGTGCCTTAAAATTATGTATTTATACGCGAGCTAATAGTATCGATTCTTTCTATGTTAGGTCTACAACATTATTGTGACTTGGCCCGAATAGAAGACCAGAAGAGGACAACAGGAGGTTGTGGAGGATTAAAGTAGTTCAAAATCATTGATTTGTATTTTTCAATAAATACCTACTCACAAGAACATTTATTATCCGTTTAATATAAATTTGAAATTAATCTTAAAGTAGGGAATAATTATTTTTATGAAGGATCATCTGTATAGGAATTTCTCGATGTGATTCTCTACAAGTACTGAACCGACAAAATTATATCAGTAACATATTTACGGATATCCTGAATTATTTTAATAAGATTCAAGGCGAATTTTTTTCATCTTGACTCTTTGGAATTCTTTTCTATGTATTTGAGAAATGAGGGATATTGTTACCCCATTATGGAATATTATTTTTTATTTTATTAAAATTTTCAGAAAATTTAGTTATTATTATTATTATTATTATTATTATTATTATTATTATTATTATTATTATTATTTCATTCCATTCCATTTCATTAACATAGTATATTTTAACCTCTCACCTAATAGACCTAGTTACATTTTACATGTCACACACCACCGGGCGTTACAGTGGAAGAGGGATTTTAAACAGTAGATCACACACACAGTTTTTTGACCAAACAAGGGCATGCTGGACGTCCCGGAATGAGTGATCAGCATGTCAGAGGCTCAACCGAGACAATACAAAAGACAACATAATATTCACACACACATTCATACTAAAAATCGCAAATATGATGGTTTTTATGATGCCATCGATGAAAGACCAAAATGGTTATTGTGAGTCATCCGTAAAAGATAAACATATGCTCTAGCGGACTTCCTTGTAGAGTTTTTTGAGATCCTCAATTCTGTGTAGGCCTACAGCCTTTGAAAAAAATGATGGCGTAACTCTTGATGGTGGAAAGTTAGAAGTTTTGAAGAGCGATTCACACGCGTGATGTCTCCTTTGAGGTCAAATCCGGCAGCATAAGGGGCCAATAATAGATGTATACCAATCGGTATAGAAAGAATTTCAACAAATAAATAAATTAATTGAATTTCTAAGTTAAGAGAGTTATCACATGACTGAAAGCAAGTAATGGTCTCTTAAACCAATCAATAGTAGATTAGCGCTTAATTCTGTTGCAGTATTTGTATCGTTCGCTTCAGTAGAGCAGTCGGTAAGATGCTTTCTTGCGACAACGCAGGCCCAGGTTCGATCCTGGTCAGGATTTTTTTTAATAACGTCGTTATTTTTTATAATGCCTACACGTTACCAGGCTATGTTATATAAATAAATTTGTATATATAGGGAAACTAATTAATTAAAGGAAACGGCTCATATTTATAATGATTATAAAATCTCGTTACTTTATTTAAGAAACACATGGCATAACAAGATTGTTTATTTCCACTAATAATGTAAAATGCGTCTGATTAATTTAAATTAAGACAAGTTAATATATAATTTCATTATAGAAGTAAGTGTTGGAGTATTGCATCGCTTCATACAGACAGTTTCTAGCAGGGAACGGTTGTGGTCTAGTGGAGGGAGCTTCTATTTCTCATGCAGGAGGTCGCGTGTTCGATCCCGCTGTCATGCTTTTCTCTCTCTCTCTCTCTCTCTCTCTCTCTCTTCTCTCTCTCTCTCTCCTCTCTCCTCTCTCTCTCTCTCTCGTCTTATCTCAATTTATTTTGTTTTTGTTTTATTTTTTGCTTTATTTTATTTGCTTTGTTTTATTTTTTGTTTTGCTTTGTTTTATTTACAGCATTTACCGCACTGTTTATGTACGCGAAATTATTTTCCATTGCACGACATAAAACGAAATAGAGCGGATTTTAGCTTCTCAAATAGTTGTATACTTGTGAACCAAACAACTGACTCTTGTCATGCGCAGTGGCTTCGTTCTGGGACTTGAAAATTACCTGTGCGCCAACAATTATTCAAAGGCTGTACATTAATTTGGTGTATTTGTTTTGGTTTAGGCAGCATAAGCCATTTAAGCGTTAACAAAGGGAACTTTTTCACGTTTTTTACTACAAAGGGTATAGGAGTTGAGCAACACAACTCTCTTATAACCTATGTTCATCCCGGGAATCTGCTGAACATTTTGCAAAAGCCCTATCACATCGGATGAACGGTATGGCAGCGCATAAAATACGAACAACAACAATCAAACATTAATCTATATATATATATATATCTTCTTTTTTTCTTCTTCTTCTTCTTCTTCTTCTTCTTATTATATTATTATTATTATTATTTTATTTTTATTATATTATTATTATATTATTATTATTATGCGTTTCCTTATGGAAAACTCTGTAAGAGAGAGTTACTAATTTCATGGTTTACGTTAATTCGAATAAACCATGGGAATTTTTCTACTTAGTTTTGTAGTGATACTTCAGATATTTCGATTAATAGGTACCGGTAGATAATTTTCGTTCAATTTTTTTCCAAAGTTGATAATGATATTAAGGTTAAAGAAGTTACAAGTTTGGAATAGCGTGTATAAACAGCCATCTCGACTTGGGTGCCAAAACTATGGTCGAGAATCTATTGTAAAGGACGTGTAATGTATATGGCGTCCAGCCATGATTTTTTATTCTGAAGGAGTTTTTTGAGAAGAGTAGCGGGAGTATCTATTGGTTCACAATGACATTAGAAGGGGACAGAGAAGGAAATATTGATTGGTCGGGTGCGCAAGAGAATCCCTCCAAACGCAGATACCAAAATTCTACATAACGCAAATATTTGTTAATCTCTAATAAAACGTATAGCTACTTAAAATATTTCTATGGATCGAAATATTTTCACACATGAAAATCAATCAACTAAAAAAATAATGCCTATATGAATTATATATGTTAAAAAAATTGATTACTAAAATATTCTATATGTTAAAAAATTGTTTATCAGTAATATAATGTAGGTTTAAAAACTATTAAATAGTTACCTTGTAGGTCCGTCTCCTCAACTTAAGTTATTTTAAAACTCTGTAGGCCTTTCGGGACTAGTCCCCTCATCAGCAGAATGCATTAAGTCCGTTCTTGTTGACTCTTGTTGACAGCACTGACTTGGTTGGTAGCAGATTTTGTACAGAGGATTGTGTGGACTGGGTGTGTATTCATGAGAATCAGGTTGTTGTTTGATTCTCTTAGGACTGCGATTTCCTCCAGTTATATTTATTCTCGTGGGAATTGTTTCTCTATGTACTATTGTGAAGGTGTTTATCGATGATATGGCATATGGTGTCCAGCCTGAATTACATGTTTTGCGTAACATTGATTTTCCTCCATTCTATAAATGAAATCTCTGAAATGTTCCTGGAATCTAATGTTGAAGCTTCTGTTAGTTTTCCCAATGTAGAATTTATTGCAGTCGGTACATGTTAATTTGTAGATACCTTTATTGTTAAATTCGTCTATTTCTTCAATGTTGTTGCTTATTAAATTGTTTAATTTGTTATCAGTTCTGTAGGATATATTTATATTCTTCTTCTTCTTCTTCTTCCGAATGCAGTATTGGGTGATGATGCCCGTTCTGCGACTACAAAAACTGATCCTTCCATCGGTTGAAGGGTCTTCCGAGGTCTCTTTTGCCATTAGGGTTGAGGTGGTAAATCAGCTTTGGTAAACGGGAATTTGAGACATTCTCTGGACGTGTTTGGAACCATTTAAATCTGAATAATTTTGTATATGTTTCAAAACACCATTTCCCTACTATTCCACTGCATCCTTATCTCATCACTTTTTCCATTCTATCCCCGTTAATGTTACTCCCTGTAGTGATCGGAGGAATCTCATTGTGAACTTTTCTTATCGAGCTTTTTTAGTGTGTTGGCCAATTTTAATGTTTCTTTGCCAGTGTACGTGAGAGTTATCCATTTCTTGTTATTTTTATTGGATTTTTTTTCAAGTTTGGTTATGTTGGTAATGTTGTTTTTTTCTTTTTGTTTGTTTAGGATTTTTATTTATTATTTGTTTGTTGTAGCCGTTATTTTTTGCCATGTATTGGATATAATAATTCCTTATTATAATTGTCTTTATTTAAGTGGAGTTTTATAACCTCCTATTTATTAGACTCTTGAATGTGTACTTATTTTATGTTGAAAAGGAGGTCTCGATTTATTGTTATGGCTAGTGTGTTGCTTGTCGGTTTTCGATAAATGCCAATTTCTATTTTGTTGTTGCGAAGTTTTTGTTAAGTGTTAGGTCAACTAGTTATACTGTTTTGATTTCTGTTTCTCAGTAAATATGATTTGGTTGTGCATGTATTAATTTTGTGAGATTTTTGTCTTTTCTATTTCAGTCATAATAATAATACGTTCGTCTACTATCTTTGAATATTTTATGTTGAATTTAGTATTTAGATCTTTAAGGTGTGTACTTTCTAATTCTTGTAAGAATATTTTTCTCAGGATATCACCGAGTGTGGTGCTTCCCCAATGGGGTTTCGTCTTCTTTGATGAAGAGTTCGATTGTTGCA
>JASPKZ010006714.1:0-27806 GCA_030220185.1 Diploptera punctata | reverse complement strand
AATGATCACAAGCTCTGCTGGTGGTAACATTGCTGCTGAAATTGTTACCCATGCCGGACAGGTTGAAGACGATAAGCCAGACGAAAAAAGTACCTTGATCGAAATAGTGATGACTTTTTGCGTAAAAATACAATCGTCAAAAAATGCGGACATGGGTTCCACTGGGGTAAATATTCCCCCATTCGGTTCTCCAGGCGGGGAATACTCAAGGTAAAGCTGAAATACAAAGGGAAATGTTCCTAGAAACATGGGATGTTAGTACGTTATTAAGTAGTGGGGTGCTAGAGATATACAAACATAATTTAAATCAGTATACAAATGGAATAGCGTCACTGTTCAGTTTCCTTATGAAAATAAATCATGGTGTTCAGTGTTTTTCATGTAGAACATAGGGGAGATTTTCCAGTAATATAATCAGTCCGGTTTCCATTGTTGAGATTTATCATCAGGGATTTCATTATGATGCTAGGGAAAATTTAAAATATTGGTTGAGTGTTATTAAGAACAAGAAATTATGGAAAGACATTGTTGAAAAGGACAAAACATTCATCATGTTGCATGTTGAAGAAGAAGTGAACATAGGAGAGGTGAAATAGAGCAACATTATCTTTTAATTTTCTTTACCAGGTCTCTTTTAGTAGAAATTAATTTAAAGGAGACAGAATAAATAAACCTTTCTTAGAGTACGTAAAGAGAATTGCTATAATTGAAATGGGTATATTATGCATTTTATAGAAAAATACTAAAGTAAAAAAATTGTTCCATTTTACGTCTGCTATGTTTGTGAAAACGAGACCAATTCTCGCCATCATTATAGAAAATATACTCATGTATTTCTGTAAAACAAATTAAGACACATTTGTGGAGCAAAGACCACAAGACATATTTTACTATATATCCCATAAGGAATTAATAAAAAAATACATAATTAAGTTACTTCCACCCTGTAATACATGCAAACATATCGTAGTATTACACTGGTCAACATGATTTTTGTCTCATGAGTACCAATAGTTGTACTTAATGCAGTTTTGTATCGTGTTTTCAAATATGTATTCGGAATTTCTCCATCAACCACAGCTTTTTAATTCAATTTCAATTAATGGATTTAAATAATTATTATTTAATAAACGTTTTTTCGTCCATTTGTCCAATTTAAAATAAAACCAAATGAGCTAACTCAGGAGATTTCAGCTATGGAACGATATATCAAGGCAAATGGAATCCTAATGTGTTGGCCGATTATTTTTGGACCATCAAGAGGGATGCTCCATAGGCGAAATATACCAGATATCGTCATTTCTTACTTCCCAGGTGAGTCCGAATGTTAGAATATTTTGTAGTTACGAATGTAGAAAATATAAAGTGTTTGAAATTATAAATTCCTGTCTCTCGGAAACCTTGCGTGATGGAGAAAAACCGATACCATGTTTGAATTCAGGAGAAAAAATACTATCAGAATCACATATTTTTCTTTCTGAGACAAAAAACAAGTTTATTTTTTTTTGTTGCTCAGTGTAATCAGAACTGAACACTAGGTATGTTAGGATAATGTGTGAATGAGGTCCAAATAGCAACACGTACTTGTTGACAAATTTCTCAGGAAGCAATGAAACCGGTTAGAAAGCAAATACAATGAAGTTTTAAAATTATCTTTTTGTTTCATTACCTACTACCGGATACGATGCATGTTAAATAGATTTGACTTCCCCAGTAAATGTAGAAAGGAATCTGGCACCTATGCAACTTGTCACACGCATTTTCTAATTTACGGACATGTTACTATTCGAAAGACAATTCTTTCACAATATAAAATTATGTAATAAAATAAAAAAAAAAAAATTCTGTAAGGTTTACACTACTCAAATTATCATTATCGTCATCGACATCATGGTTTAGGTGTTTTGGCCTGTTCTGGTTTAAAACTGGTCATGCCATCTCTTCATAGCTCGGCCAATATTTCTTTTTCCTATAGGATTATAATTTAGAACGGTTTTTTGCTATTCTAGTTGGTGACGTGCGTTTAACACGGTCTCTCCAATTAGTCCTATATTTTTCGATCATTGCCGTAGTTGGTTTATATTCGGTTCATTCCTTATGTGTATGCTTCTCCTGTGATCCAACAACGTACAACGTGCCACAAATCGAAGAAATCTCATTTATGAAGATTCTAATTGTTTTAACTGGTCTGCGGTTAATGTCCAATTCTCATTGACATATATAAGTTGTGGCAATGTTTCTCAAATTAGGCCTATTAAAACATTTTAAAGACTATGTGGTCACGCATAGAAATACATTATATAATGGAAATGGACAGCTAATGACAAATGAGGGAAATTTTATACAAGTGGCTGAATTCAAATATCTAGGAACAATAATCACAAGTAGGAATGAGATGCACAAAGAAATTAAACATTCTGGAAATGCATGCTATTATGCATTACAGAGAATCTTGACGTCCCAACTTCTTTCAAAAAAACATTAAAGTGAAAATATATAAAACTGTTATTCTACCAGTTATATTATATGGATGTGAAACATGGACTCTTACTTTAAGGGAGGAAAGGAGATTACGAGTATTTGAAAATAAAGTTCTTAGGAACATTTTTGGACCATAGAGAGATGAACAGACAGGTGAATGGAGAAGTCTACAACAGTGAACTACATGGTATTTATAGGAAGCCACATATAATAAGAACAGCTAAGTCTCGTAGACTGCGATGGGCAGGACATGTGGCACTAATGGGGAATGAGAGACGTGTATGGAAGCTTCTTGTAGGAAAACACCCAGTTCATAGGTCAAGAATAAGATGGGAAAATAACATTAACTATGATTTGAGGGAAGTAGATTATACAGGGAATGATTAGAAAACATTATCTCAGGATAGGGATGTATTGAGAGCTTATGTTCGTGCGGCCATGAACCTATGAATTCGATAGCGCCAGTGAGTTAGTTATAGGTCTCTCGGAATCGGTGCTATCTTCAAATTTAAGTTGAAGAGACTGAATCATAAAGGTATTCAATTATATATTTTTTTATTAAAACTTTACATTGTGACAAAAAACTTCAATTATATCATGCATTTTGTTAGTACTTCTACCTAACCTATATCGAATATACACTGTTATTATTTTAATTAAATTTATATAAAATATTTCAAATTTCTGAATCCACGTTATAAGTTTTATAACTTGTTTTAAAAGCTAGTGTTTTCTTTCCGAATATTTAGCTTATGCTTTTACATTTTCTAAATATGGCCAATTTTGATTGAATACGAGTTAAAAGAGGAGAACAGTCTTGGTATACGTGTTGCTAGCGTGCTTGCTGCCCTAACTGGGATCCCTAGTTCGAATCCTGGCCGCTCCAGTATGGTATTGATGGTGGACCATACCGGGATTTTTCGTGTCTATCTCGATGTTCTCCCGTTTTCCGAATTTCATCCCACCTGCTCCTTTCATTCTCCCTTCCCTTCCCTTCATATCATTTCATTTCTTATTCATTCGTTTCATATCACCCTTCACCTCATCCCATGTTAGGAAAAATAGTTAGTTTGCGCCAACATGTGTTGCAAATATGTGATTTCCGGGATATAATGAGGAGTTTCACAGGGTGCTGGCGCATGACTCCGAGCTTGAGCAATAAAAAGGACAGAAGAGGCCAAGTGGAGGGTTATGGTCCCTCCTTGCTGCCACGGACACAACACAAAAATTGGGGTATGGGTTATGAGAGAAGAACCTCGTGTACCTGACAAGGGAGACGACCTAAAATTCACATAACACCATAGAGTAGACTTCATTCCAGTCATCTGGGGTAACGTACTAGATATTTCAGTTCGCGGTGCTCAGGGCAGTCTGTTTGACGAGTCTGAATAAAGAATTAAGGAAGATATGAGACGTATATTCTCAGTCTTTTGTCATAAGAAAATACTTGAACCTCACATCCAGGCGGGAATTAAACTTCCAATCACGTGATCAACATTAAGGATTGCTATTTAATCACATTAAAGAAAGTTGAAAGTTTACAAGATTATGGAAGTCCCTACTCTATTTTACGGCAGTGAGAACTGGGTCCTAAGAGAGAAAGAAATTAAGAATAAAATGAAATTTTTTATAGAAGGATTAAGATGGAATAATTGTTTTATTCTCATAACCATTCAAAAAATCGCTCCATTAATATTAATTTCATATACAATTAATTTTAATGGTTTATTATTTTAATTATCCTCAGTTAAGGGATGTACAAGACGAGATCATATAAGGAATAAAACTATAAGAGAAGAGTTAGGAGTAATGCCAATTACACATCACATCTGTAATTACAAGAAGCGATGGACTGAACACCTTCAACGAATGGATAACAACAGATTTCCGAAGCAGGCTTGGACGTACAAACCACGAGGGAGAAGAGATCCTGGCAAACCAAGAAAGCAATGGAATATTGAGCAGGAACAGGCCATGGAGCCTTATACCGTGAAGAAGAAGATGATGATGATAAAGAAAGTGGCTATATTTAAATTAACTCATGCTCAATTTATAAAAAAGTGCTTCAGTTATATTATAAATATTATAGTTGAAAGATTATAATAAGTTTATAATTTATCGTATAAGTATGTAATACTTTTATTAAATATATTAGATGATTTTTAAAGAATCCTTAATCATTAAACTTTTTGTTAGTTGAAACTAATTATCTAGAACTACATTTTAACATGATGATTCGAAGAAAGTAAAATCATAACGTTAAAGTAATGTCTACCACTGCGTAATTGAGGTAACATCGCTTCCTCATACGCAGCGGTCCCGCGTTCGATCCCCGATCCGGATAAGTTTCCTGGGTGATGTTTTTTTTTTTTTTTAATTTTTCCTCACCTGTAAGACAAATGACAGGACACTTCAAGACCCAAACGTTCCTCGAACATCATCTGGCCATCATAAATCTTCATTATCATATTTATTATGTATGCGTGAGTGAATGGTGTGTTTTGTTTTAATGATGTGTTGTCAAGAGGATGGCCCTAGATTGAAATAATCACTTATTCAGGGAGGCTATTCATGTCCTTGTGTGGTGAAATGTATGCATGTGATCCAAAGTTTAAAATCTCTGTCTCGATAGACCGTGCCACTGTAAAAGTCCGGGCGACGTGTGGCACATAAAAACACCTAGTAAGTGATCTGATCAGTTAAACTACGATGGAGAAAAATAAAAGTTAAAGTAACTACCTACTTAGCATTGATTCGATCATTAATTGATTACACAGGCGGTAATTGGCATCCGTATGGAATCTACCAAATATAGAAATGGAGCTTTTGCATACAACATTTTGTTATAGGGGCAGGAGGACATGGTGACGAAATTATGGAACCATTGAAATGGGAATCATTAAGAGAAAAAAAAACCTGAATAGCTATTTGAAGAGAAAAATTATACGCTCAGACCGGGACTTGAACCCGGGACCCTTGGTTCTCTAGACCAAGTGCTCTACCAACTGGCTACCTGAGCAAGTACCGATCTAAACGCAAATCTTTCTCTATATATATTGTAATTCCCATCCACCAAATGCTGTGAAGCCATGCTTCTATCTTGCAAATGGCGGCTCCTTTATTAAGAAGACATATTTGGGAATTATACATTACAGCCAGTACGGCTTTTTCCAAGTTTTTTATTATTGATTTCGTACATCTAAATGATGGATAAATCATATTTGAAGAGAAAAATTAATTTTTCTCTTCAAATATGATTTATCCATCATTGATATGTACGAAATCAATAATAAAAACCTGAATAGCTAGGTATTTAAAAAAGTGGATCTATATCGTAAAACGGTTGAACAAACCATCTTTCTATACAAGAAACAACCATAACTTAAAAATCAAAAGTAGGCAATGAAGAACGTAAATCACTAAATTTATTTCTTAAACGAAACCATCAATGATTAGAGTGACTTGCATGCAGTTATATTTGAGGGTTCTTCATGATGAGCAAATTAAAACATAATTTAAATTAATATATAATTTTTTCTGTACGTGCGCATGTCACTACACTCCTCCTAAAAGACTGGACCGATTATAATTAATTTTTTGAGTGTGTTTGAATGGATCCCTGGATGGTTTAGATTTACAATTGGACCCTCTAAACATATTATGTGTAGAAGTTCACCTGAAGTGAACATTTAAAAATCGCACTTACTTACTTACTCACTGGCACTATCGAACTCGTAGGTTCATGGCCGCACGGACATAACTCTCCACACATCCCTATCCTGAGCTAATGCTTTCCAATCATTCCCTGTATAATCTACTTCCCTCAAATCATAGTTAATGTTGTTCTCCCACCTCATTCTTGGTCTACCAACTGGACGTTTTCCCTCTGGCTTTCCTATAAGAAGCTTCCATGCACGCCTTTCATTCTCCATATGCGCAACATGTCCTGCCCAACGCAGTCTACGAGACTTAACTGTTCTTATTATATCTGGCTTCCTATAAAGACCATGTAGTTCATTGTTATATAGTTTCTCCATTCACCTGTCTGTTCATCTCTCTTAGGTCCAAAAATTTTCCTAAGAACTTTTCGCACTAGCGGTCACAATTTTCGATATTTCGCAACAGAATACCCGAGGTAGGTATTATCTATTAAAATTATTTGGACATCTTACAAATAATGGTAATGGAAAGGCTACTCGAGAATATTAAATTTCACGGTAAAAGGAGAATTACCACGAGGAACATTACGGGAAATATAGATTAACCAAGTAAAGAAAAGCTTACAAAGAAGGGGATACAAATTGGATAAATTGAGAGGAAATAATGATGGGAGGATAGAGATAAATGGAGACATATTTTATTAATCGGCCTCCCGAAAGAAGGGCAAGATGAGATGATGACCTTTAAAAAAACACTTTTTTTTTGGCGTAGAAATTAATACTTACAAACTGGCAATCTGTTGATTATAGATAACATGGCTAGAGAGAAAAAGGTATATATATACCTGACCCGGGATTTGAAATTGTTATTTCTTTAAAAGTATAAAAAAAATGTTAGGCGCAACTCTGTAATCGGGTCCGTTTTAATTTAATTCACTTTATAATAACTAAGTTCATCCTTCGTATTATTGTAAACAATAAAAAAACATTATTTAAGTTCTTCAGTCTTGCTGATGAGTTTGCTGACACTTTCCACAGAGATTGTGTTGGGCATTCCTGTACAGGTGCTAAAAGGCCTTCTTAATATACATATCTACTTCTTCACTTCACGGGTTAGGCAAATTGCCTGTTCCGCCTCACAGTTGTTCTGTCCATCTTTTCACTGGCCTTCCTACATTCCTTGAACCTCTTGGCTTGTAGTTGAATGCTGCTCTTGCTAATCTTGATACATTCATTCTTTCCACGTGTGTAAACCATTTCTCTCTATATTCTCTGATTTTTTCATCCAATGGATATATATTTAACTCTGTTCTTATATCTTCATTCCTTATCCAATCCAATCTTGTGCAGCCTTTTGTTCTTCTAAGGAAGTTAATTTCTGCGCTTTGTATTCTACATTGCAGTTTTTTGGTCATTACCCAAGTTTCGCTCCCATAAAGTAATGCAGGAACTGCCAATGTTTTATAAAACTTCAATCTAGTATCTCTTCTTGTTTTATTCTTTAATGTTTTATGTATAGTTCCGCATATCATTTGAAATTTCGACAGTTTCATATGTATGTCTCTTTCAGTTTTTGTACTTATAGTAAAATTACAACCCAAATAATTAAAATTTGTTACTTGTTCCAGAGGTTTGTTGTCTATTACGATTTTTTGATCTTATATGATCGTTTCCCCAAAATGCCATTATTTTGTTTTTTCTTTCGATATATATATATATATATTTATTTATTTATTTTCCACTGAAGTATCATTACAATGAGTACACTTTCTTAAAATGGGTTTTTTATTTATATTTAAGAAGCTCGTATAGAACGAAAGAAAATAAAATAAAATAATGAATTATTATAGGAGATCTCTCTCTAAACATGATAATAAATTTCTATTTTCATGTTGTATTAACATTAGTTTTGTCAAGAGAGAGAAGGTTAATGGAAGTAATCATGTTTTAAATACTATTACCGTAAACACATCGCCAATATATGCAAAGCATATTGATAGAAAGTACGAGGGCCGTATAATAAACAATGGTAATATTTTTACAGCCATAATTTAACAGGCGAAAGTTTGGTTTTGCGATATTTGTTAGTTTAATGCATCGTGTATACATGGTACAAGTTTCAAGGTCATCTCTACTAGTTTCTATCTGCTGTGAGTGGTGTGATAGTTGAGACATGATCAATACCGTATACGGCTACAATGGAGGCGATTCAGAGTTTCTTTTAAAAGTAATCGCTTCTGATGAATTGTGACTACATATTTTCGGTCCTGAGAGCAAACAGCAAAACTCTGTGTGAAAATATCCTACATCACCAACCCCCAAAAGGCAAACATTTGTTTTCTTCTGCTGGGAAGGTTAAGATCTCATTTTCTGATATTCATGTAACGGTTTATCAGCATGTCGTACCTGCGCATTCAACAATAACTGGGTAATTCTATAGAAATATTCCAATAACAGCAAAGAGCTGGATGCTGCATGTCCTTAATTCGAGGCTTCATATCGAAAATGTTGTTGAATAGCTTTAAAAAATCAAAGTGAAGTCTGTCACCCAGCCTACCTATTGTCCGGGTATAGCACTGTATGACTTTTTTTTAATTCCATAAGATGAAGAAACATCTTCGCGGGAGGCATTTTCCATCTACAGAAGCAGTAGCGAAGGCTGCGTAGGCGGTTTTGAAAGACCTGCCAAAAATGGTTTCTAGCATGACTGGCAGAAAAGCTGGGACAAGTGCATTGAATCTAAAAGAGAACTATTTTGAGAAGTAGCATACAATTTTTGAGGATAGATAAAGGTATGTTGTCAAAAAGTCATTGTTTATTGAACAGCTCTCTCATATGTTAAAAAATGCTTCATTTTATCAAGATGGAATGAAAAAAAAAATATGTTTGTGAAAGGTAGATTATAATTGAAAGTTACAGGCTACTGTAAAGGCAATTACAAATAATATATCACAATGACCTTGAAAAACGTTTTACACTACAACATGCAGTGTTGGACCAATCAATTATAATACTTCGGAACCGACTGGTAGCGTTTGAGACTTGTATTCGGGAGATGCCGGGTTCGAGCTTAGGTGCCGATCAACTTCACTGAGATTTTTATCCTGTCAAAGAAAATTCTGGGTGGGAATTTCATTACCAGAATTCATTTCATCATATTTACCATTTAATTAAAATCAATAGATTCAACATGGCCTAAAGAGGTTAACTCTAACTCCATAGCGCAATAGGCCTAGAAAGTCCTTGGCCTGCTGCTGGGCTCACATCCACATGTATTAATCATGCAGGTGGGCGATCATATAGCCAGTATAGGGTGACATTGGCCAACATATCGAGTCTTAAACTGGTGTCCTCAAGCTACTTTTGTAGCTACCCAAATTCCTCACAATGTTGGGTGGGTACCGGTCTCATACCGACCGAAATTCCATGAGAAAATTTCTTTCCGTATAGGAACTCGAAGCAACGCAAGACCTGTAGCTCGGCACCAAGGCACCATGGCTTAAACCAATCGGCTAAGGCGCAAAACATCTTGGTTGTAAAGGCGCGTGTAAATAACAAGAAAAAATAAATGAAATCGGCTTGATGGTCCTGGATTTGGTAGCGTTGGGACCTAGGATCTTGGTTTCAAGCCGGGTCAATTCTAAGAAATTTTTAGGTGAGATGAACATATTTTATTCTCTGCGTATTTTTCTACCCTTCCATTTAAGAAAAATCCACTGCAATAATAATAATAATAATAATAATAATAATAATAATAATAATAATAATAATAATAATAATAATAATAATAATAATAATAATAATAATAATAGTAATAATATTTTTTTTATTATGTACAGATTTTAAATGTTCACACATCTTTCTGTGCCTAAAGTTTTATTTTCTTTCTCTACTCGTCTCTATCCATCCACTCCATGTCGTCCAGTCCTGTTGTTCTCATTCCAGTTCTTATTTCTTGCATCCACGAGTTTCGAGGTCTTCCTTTCTCCTTCTTCCAGGTTGACACCAGTCCAATGTTTTTCTGGGTAACCTTTCTTCTTGCATGCCCATACCAAGTTAATTGCTTATATCTTATATAGTCTACTATTGAATATATAATATTAATTTTTCTTGTATGGCAGTATTTCTTATTTTTTATAATTTTGAACATCTTGGTGCTCTCCTTATGAAATCTATTTCCATCGACATACGTTTTTGTTGAATTTCCAAACTTCAGCTCCATATGTTATATGGAATTATATAGTAATACTACTACTACTACTACTACTACTACTACTACTACTACTAATAATAATAATAATAATAATATAATACTAATTTTAAATGCCAATTTTAAGCTAAAAGTTATATTTTTGCGCGTAATTCGGGATAGAATAATGTATCAATGTGCTATTATATGACATTTGCTCAAGTGAAAATATTTCAGATCAATTATAGATATGCAGGCACAGGACAAACATGTTCATTATTAAAATACATGTTCTCTGTAGCTTATAGACTCAATAGAATACTGTTAATTTCCTTCCAGGAAAAGTTCACGTGTCCCTAAATAGAAAGAGAGACAAGAGACTAATGTGATTGAATGGTGAATATGAGTTCATTCATTAGACAAATCTCATAGACTGAAATTTTCATATTTAGAAAATGAACATTCAGATCTTTAGTTTATAGAGCAGATTTAAATGACACATATTCTCGAGTAGTAACCAATTAAATTCTAAAATTAAGACTTAATTAAAGTGTTGTTGGTCACGACGCTAAAGTGAGAATAATTTAGGGTTTTTGTTAATAACATATTTTAAGAATATAATTTATACCAGGCGTTAAATTAATTCATACCTTTGCCTTTCCAAGCGACAGCAATAACATTAATTTTGCTTCTCATTTACATAATATATAGTGCGAAGAGGCTTTTATTTAATTAGTTTTAATTTAATATTCTTGCAAGTACTATAATTAACAAAAATATTATTATTAATTTTGAGGTTTCTTCAGTTTTCCCATGTCACAAATTTCATTTCACAATTTATCCACACTCATCTCATCCATTTCGTTCATTTTCGCCTGTGACGGTCCGTCAGACGTGGTCGCCCGACACCCTTGTCGTTCACAGATAGGGGCTTTATCTCATCTTTCAATACGATCCTTAGTAGGATACGAGTTGAATATATTATTATTATTATTATTATTATTATTATTATTATTATTATTATTACTATTACTGCTACTATGTATCGGCCTCGGTGGACTAGTGATTATGCTCCTTGCCTCTGGTCCGAAGATCGCGGGTTCAAACCCGGCCAGGGTCGATGGATTTTTTTCAGGATGGAAAAATCTAAAGACGAAGTCCTCTCGGAGGGACTTTAAGGCGTGGATCCCGAGTCTGAAAATTTTCAGGATCGTAAAAGACCCTTAAACTCGAATAAAAAGGCATCTAAAGCAATATTTACCGAATTTTCCCATCTTAATACAACCATGGTTTCCTAGATGCCACTATGAGTGGAACGATGACTCCGGTACACTGAATGACATATATCCGAAAACAAGTGTAACTAAATTATTATGATTGAATTTCTCCCCTGTAGGGGAAGACCGCATAAGTATCGTTGAGAGAAACAAAGGATTACAAAGAAATTATTTTTATTATTATTATTATTATTATATTATTATTATTATTATTATTATTATTATTATTACTATTATGTAACTGTTTAACATTTTTACTTAATTTTCTATAGTTAATTTTTTACTTAAAATGTTTAGTTAATTCTATGTTATTATACCAACTTACACTTAAAATTGTTTAACCTTTCCAAATCTTGTATATATATATATATATATTATATATATATATAATCCCAGACTCCAGTTTATACATACATAAGGACTTTATTAAACTAAAAGTAAGATACATACAATGTTATTTACAAATATGGATCGCGGTAAGCCATACGTGCTGTTGACAGTCCGTTACAATAAGTTGATGTTTAAAGAAAAAAGAAAACACAATAATATTACAATTATATATCAATACAATTACATTATACATTAACTTAGTTATGTAGAATTAGGCCTATTAAGAATTAATGACATTGCAATTTGTTAACATATTTATTTATTCCTGAATAAGTGTTGTTCTTATTTCCGCGTTTTGTCCAGAAATCTACCCAAGTTTATCCAATTTTCTGGGTTTACCAGTAACTCGTAGCATGCCAATCTTCCACGATTTGAATTTAGAAATCTTTCCGGTAATAACTGACGCCTCCAATATTCTAAATCGTTACATTTTCCTAATATATGTATCTCGTCTTCAAAGCTCCCGCACATTGGACATATTCGCATATCGTGATCGTCGCTAATTTTAAAAAAAATCCATGCCTCTAACAATACATATATCCGGGACTTTCCTTTTTATATTACCGATAACATAGAAATCTCAAATGTTTTAAATACACTTCTTGACCTCTAAACTTAATGGAAATGACGAAACTTCGGACTATATTAATATCATAAATATTGTAATTAAAACAGTTTTTAGACATAATCTTATACCTTTGGATTGATTGACCGGCAGCATGTCTTAGACATCCAACCTTTGAGGGGGAAAATACTCTTTGTTATCGCCGCGATAAACAGACCGAGTGCCGCCTTCCTCACTGAAAAGTCACGAAGTCTCCATCTGCCTTTCCAAAATCCCGATATTCTTTTCTCATTTACTGAAGACAATTTCCAGTCGAACTTGCCTTTTCATTTACGATTAAAAAATTGAAGGAATTTAAAGATCAGATCAAGGACAACGGTGGAGTTTATCTGCCTACGCCACCATAACTCATAAGCAATTATTTGTTCCTTTTTCGAAGATATCAAACATGTTGAAGATTGATGCTAAGCAAGGTGAACTCTTATAGAAATGTGATAAAATGTTAAAATTAAATATAGTATGCAAGGAAATATGATAATTAAACTGAAATACTGATTGTCTTTTCATCTGTCTGTATGAGTATAGGGGATTCTTTAAAATCAGTTCGGCCAATTTCTCTCCAGAACAACTACAGCCCGAGAAAACCATTAGCGCATGGAGAAAACAAGCATACACGAGATACTTGCAAGCACATAATTGGTAATTAATGTTTCCACAGGAGCCGTAAATAGTGAAACTGTTTCACAATATTACACTGAATTTGGATTCGAACCAGGAAAATTTCTAGTAGTTCGTGTTCCAAACGTGCCTACGAGTCATTTCGCTTGATCTTACGGTTTTTAAATTTAATTCTTGTTTCATGGACTTAACACCTATGATAATATCAGGTCTGGAGTGTTGGAATTACTCAGTAACTTATGTTTTTTTTCTTCTTCTCTTCTTTTACTTCATGAAATTTTGACCTGTTTTCATATTAAGTGGGATTTAATAAATCTTCGCATCTAGTAAATGGGCGTCCAACACTTCTATGTCCTATTGGTTTGTACTTTAATAACAGCTGGGGAATTCTATCTGTAGGCATTCTTTTAACATGTTCATACCAGTTATTTCTCATATTGTCAATTCTATTGGTTAAATTAAAATATTTAAGTCTTTTCTAATATCTTCATTTATTTTTGTGTCCAAAATTGTCACAATTGCTACTTAACATGCTACTTAACATAAGAAATTCACTTCTGCAGTTTCTATTTTTCTTCTGTCTGAACGGTTGAGAGTCCAATTTTCACTTGCATATGTTAAGACAGACACTGCCATAATTTTGTAAAATTTTAATTGTGTACTCCTCAAAGTTTCATTTTTCAGTGTCCGTTTTATAGTGCCACACAATCTATAAAACTTATTTAATTTAAGATTAATTTGTTTTTTAACTGTATAAATTCTCTGTTTTAATTTTAATGAAATGTTAGTAATGAAATTCATCACGAACAAATTTACAATGTATTATCACATCTTACTGTGACCAAAGTTTTACACTCTTATCCTTTTCTTCCAAATTTATCTTTCTAATCCAGGATTTAAAATAATTTTTCATTAATCGCTTTCATTGTATCTTACAACAAAGTGTTTTTGGTTTACCTCTACCTCTTCTTCCTGATAGAAACCAATCAAAAGCTCTGTTATATGTCCGTAACAATGACATTTTATGTATTGTAAAAATTAGAATTTTCTTCATTCATAAATTGCCTAATAATTTAATTTCCTATTATGTTCTGATTATAAAGTATCTCTGAACGTCCTAAGAAATCCATTTCTTCGGCTAACAATTTTCACCGAAAATTTAGATTTAGATTTGAGGTTTCCGCTTCATATGTAGTCAGAGTTAGGACTGCAGACTGATTTACATTTAGTTTCTTTAAAAATATTCTTATTCCATGTAATTCCAGTTAACACTGCTACTGCTGATATTCCTTTTTTATGTTTAAATATTATCTTCCTGTGTAGAATTTTTACTAATTAACGCCTAAGTATTTAAATTCATTCCTTTTACATCTTGCAAATGCAATTTCAACATATTATTTGGCTCGTATGTTACACAGCGACTCACAAACCATTCTGAAAGCAATTAATGATAAATAGGGATGACAATAACCCAAAGATTTCGAGATCAGGGGACAGATAAAGCAAAGTTAATATAACTGGGTCCCGTCGTAAGCACAGTATAAAACAATTGCTGCAGTTTCGTTACCGTAATATTGGATTAAAGAAATGTTCCCCTTCTCGAAAAAAATACGCTGAAACAAACCCATTTTTTTCTGGAAAAAAACTGAGTAATTTGAAGAAACATTTATTATACTTTTTGTTTAGTTAATACTTTTTGTGACTTAATATCGTCTGCATCCAGTAAATACACGTTTAATTATATGCATTTTTCTAGAAGTACATATTGATTTTTGGTACATTCCAATATAGATATATTTTACTAACTCATTGGCACTATCGAACCCGTACGTTCACGGCCGCGCGGACAACCCTATCCTGAGCTGATGATTTCCAATCATCCCCTGTATAATTTACTTCCGCAGATCAAGGTTAACGTTATTCTCTCACTCATTCTTTGTCTAAGAAGTTGGAGTTTTCCCTCTGATTTTCCTACAAGAAGCCTCCATGTATTTCTTTCATTCCCCATTCGTGCTACATGTCCTGCCCATCGCAGCCTACGACACATAACTGTTCTTATTATATCTGGTTTCATATAAAGATTATGTATCACACATGTAATCTTCTCCTTTCGCCTGTCTGTTCGTCTATCTTTGTTCTCCAAAAAAAATTCCTTCGAACTTTGTTCACAAGTACATATATTTTACTATAAGATAAAGTTAGAGTTCATAGAGAGGTGGCTCCTTTTCTTTGGAAATGATATAGAAATGAGTTAATTTAGTGTGCCCAATTTTCAATTTAGTTAACAGAGTGGATGTTTTCTTGCGAATTTATCATAAGTAATGCCACGAGTGATTTACAATTTATCTAGATATTTTGGAAATCAAGAGCGGCATTTGTTAGGATTATTTAACGAATAAAATTAAGCTATTTACACACAAATCACTATTTAAATATAGTTATTTTAAATATTTATATATTTAATGTAAACGGCGAGGTTTGAAAACGAAATGAGAAACATTTATTATGTTTCATTTGTTCATCACTGCAACCAGATCATATTATTTATTGCCAAATAGGATTGCAATATTGTAAGAATGCATCCTAGTGGAGAAAAAATGAAACACATAAAACTGTTTATAACCAACATTATTTGTTATTAATTAATTTCTGATGTCCTATGAAGTAAATATGTCAATTATATTTTTTTTATTTTTATTATTCCGGTTTTTACAATGAATATACATTTTTCCGGTACCCATGTTCACAGTTAACTACACATTTGTTTCAACACATTTTTACATTCCTGTCTGTTCATCCATATATCTTCTTCTATTTCCCATTCCCTCTTAGCTTAATTATTTTTTCTGGAACGTAAACCTGCGAAATAATACGTTTAAGAAAGTGCAAACAGTAGTTTCTTTTTATTGTGGTAAAATCAATTGCTACATTTTATTCTATCATATCTCGCAAGCGGTATCTGGTTACATTCGTACACTATATATACAATCTAGTAGCCACATGTATTCTAGGATTCTTACATCCTAATAATCTTATATTTAACGCATTTCTCAGAGAGTCAGTCAGTGCAAAATAATGCTATGACCTGTTCAGAATATTAAAAATATCTTTATTTAATATGACTATTTAACTCATGCTCCAAATGGGAGTCAATGACCAATCACGTTTCAATGATTTCTGTTTTACAACCAATCAGAGTCGTGTTTCACGAAATATTTATCAGTGTTAATTTACCATATTAAAGAATGCTCCTCCTGTTTAATATTCTGAACAGGTCTGACCATTATTTTGCAGTGACTGACTTCATAAGAAATACGGCTACCAGATTGTATATATAGTGCATGGATGTCAACACATAGCGCTTGCAGGAGTTAATATAAAAACATTTGTAGCAATTTATTATACCACCATAAAAAGAAACCACTGTTTGCACTTTCTTAAATGTATTTTTTCCCAGGTAATAATCCAGAAAAATATAATTGTCATATTTACATCATACGACATCAGAAATGAATTAATATACAGTTTGATGTTTCAATTTTACTCCACTAGAGAGCGTTCTTACAATATTGCGTTCCTTTGGCAATAAATAGTATGATCTTGTTGCAGTGATAAAACAAAAGAAGCAGATTGAAGCGTACCTATCGTTTCTTCACTTGTTTTTCAAACATCGCCGTTTTACATTACAATATATAAATATTTAAAAATAACTATAGTTAAATAATGATTTGTGAGCAAACAGGCTTAATTTTATTCGTTAAATAGTCCAACCAAATGCCACTCTTGATTTCCAAATTCTCTAGATAAATTCCCTCCTCACTTCGTGAGTTCGTGAATTTATCGATAATTTGGAAAATCCACTCGTGGCATTACTTATAAACTTATGTGATAAATATCGGGATGTGAATACGACTGTGATTGATTAGTAAAACAAAATTCACTGAAACATGATTGATCACTGACTACCATTTGAGGACATGAGTTAAATAGTCAACACAATATTATTTGTGTCTTATTTATCGATTTAAAATTTAATGAAATTCGATGTTATTATTATAGCTGATATCGAGTGGTCGCTCTTCGGTACGATAGAGTGGCTATAAGTGCATCCTGTATCGTGCCGATGGCGAGAAGAAGCTTTCCCTCGATTAGGCATTAAGAATTCATGTGTCGTGCTCGCGGAGAGTTGACAGCTCGCAGCTATGAAAGCGATGTAACAAGGTCAAGTCCCACAAGCTCTCGCGTTCCACTTCCCTCCACTCAGTATTTCATGTGGTCTTCAGAAACTGGGCGCCGATACCGGGTAAACAAAGATTTCATTTTAGAAACCCGGAGTCCCGATAGACTTCGCATGGAAGGGAGAACAAGTTTAATCAACATGCACCTCCAATAAATTTTTAAGGAATTTTTTTAGCTTATTTTTATCATATCTTTCACCTTTTAATACAAACTTTATGTTAAGAGAAAATTTCAGGACTTAAGGTTAAGTTCAAATGACATGTTTAAAGCTATATTTTGTAGTCCTTAAGCGGATGAATAGTCATGTAAGGCTATCTCTCTCTCTCTGTATGTATTTTATTTATAACCAATTATATACAGTAATGTTCCATTACAAAGAAAGTAATACTACATGGCGTTATTTTACAAATTATTTACAGTAAAGTATTTACATAATTTGCTTATGTGTTCATTTATATCCTATGGGACGATTATAATATTATGATCTATTTGCTTTTACTTACGTAATTATGTATGGATATATTTCTGTACGTGTACGTGTGTGTTGTGCAGAAGAGAGCGCAAGAAAGAAAGAAAGAGAGAGGAGAGAGAGAGAGAGAGAGAGAGAGAGAGATCGAGATAGAGGGAGAGAAGAGGAAGACAGATGATGGATGAGAGAGAGAAGAGAGAGAGAGGAGAGAGAGAGAGGAGAACAAAGAAAATAATACAGTGAGAGAAGTGACATGTGAAACAGAGATAGAAAGAGAGAAGAAACGTTTTATAAACATTTTTTTTTGTTTATGATTGCAAAATGACATCTATTTACAGCAAATGCGCGATTGAGTAATTGTGCATTTTTTTCAAAGTTTTGCTTCGTATTAATTCCAACACTGTGGAGTAGGATCATTTGGAAGTAAAACGAGAGAAGTTAAAGAATGCATAGAGAGTGAGAAAAGAAAAAGAAGAGAGGGAGAGAGAGAGGGGAATAGAGATAGAAAGAGATAGGAGAGAGAGAGAGAGAGAGAGAGAGGAGAGAGAGAGAGAGAGAGAGAGAGAGAGGAGAGAGAGAGAGAGAGAGAGAGAGAGAGAGAGAAGGAGAGAGATAAACTCATGTATAACTTTTTTATTGTTATTTTTGTTTAGAATGAAATATTATATATTTACTTCGTGTGTATATGTGTATTCGCATTGCTTTAAGTTTTATTTCATGCTAGTTAAACAGTGTGGCGTTGACAGTTGAAGATAAAATGAAAATGAGAGAGATGGAGGACGATAGATAGAGATAGATAGATAGATAGATAGATAGAGAGCGAGAGATGATATGTAATGTCTATTTTAAGCGGTTAGAAAATACTATACCATAACTAAAGTTCATACAAACCATGTAAATCCTTGTAGTGTCTTCTGGTAATTTCAGTAGTCCCCGAGGCAGCTAAGCTACCCCAAGATCACAGCGGTGGACAGTATTCATGTGATATATATATATAATATATATATATATATATATTGTTGTTGTTCTTCTACTTCCTGTAGCGTAAGGGTTCTAGAAGTACCAGGATTGTAGCCCACCCTCTTCTATCCTGTGCCCTTTTATTATCCATGTTTTCTCACACCAATCTCTTTCATATCCTCCTCGATATGGTCCTCCCCTTTTTTCCATACTCTTCCTTTACATCTTCTATGCCAGAATATTCTTCATTTATTTATTTTTCCTAAAGACTCCTGATTACTTCTTTGTACATGTCCCAACAATCTTAATTTTGAACTTTCAATTTAAACAATAATTATTATTATATGTGTGTTACCGTACGAATATATATATATATATATATATATATATAGAGTTGGAGTACATCATTATTGGTTATATCTCTCCATTGTTGCCATTTTCCCTAATTGGACCATATATTCTTCTCAGAGTATTTCTCTCTCAAGTAGCTATTCTTCTCTCATCGTTCTTTAACACGTTTGCGACGCAAATGTCACAATTAGTCTTAATATTGTTCTGTTTGTTTTATTCTTCTCATTCTTTGAGAGATATTTAGATTTCATTAGAGGCTGGAGTGCCCAGTAAATTATATTTTCTTCCTTCAATGTCTCTCATATCTCATCAAGATTTATTATCTGTGATAATAAGCATACACTACAAGAAGGCGTAAAATTGCCAGTTTAAGGGCATTTTACTAGGAATCGCGGACTGTTTTTTAATTTTTTTATGAATATATTGAATTTAAACATACTATTTTTTATTACCATATAATTCTAATTTTATTACAAATAAAGTAAATCATCCATCTGTTTGAAATTGTAAGTTATTTTAGGCTGCTGAACTGCAAAGTAATATCTTATAAAATATGAGTATTTTACAACTATCTTGTTAAGAAAACAGCTCAAAAATTACAATTAATATCGTAGAAAGTTTAAATCACAAAACGACGAAAGTGGCCTTCTAAGAAACAACCCCAATTACAAGTAAAATAGTAATAAATAATAGTACAATAGAACAGATAAATACATAACTACCTAGGATGTTTAATGACTTACGAAAATGAAAAGGATGTTACTAACAAAACCATGATATTTTTAGAAATAACATAAATTATAAATAAAATATTAAAACTCATCTCAGTACAAAAACACACACGACTAAAAATCTATAATACTCTTGAAGTCAACACAGCGTTAAATGTATGTGAAACATGGGCTATATAAAGAAACAAATTAATTCCGCAATCACGACAGGAGATATGATATTCATTACGAGAACAGAATACACACATGGCAAGATAATAAAACAAACTGAGAGATTAAAATTGAACCCATTCTTAAAAAATATATATACATTTACGGAAACAAATGGATACATTTTAGAAGAATGACTAAATACTATCTACCCAATTTAATATTAAAATACCGCCCATATGGGAAAAGAAGTCAAAGTCGACCACACAGAAGACTACTGAATGGATAATGGGACCGGAACAAGTCACTAGGCCCTTATCCTTGACTGCTTGATGATAAAGTATTTAAACATATTTTAACATAGACCTATCCTTAAAACATTAGAACACTATCAATTAAAAAGAACATGACACAATTTAACATTTAAATAATATCTGGTTGTATGATAAAGTATCTTTTAAGAACCTCATTATAATTAAAATTTAGGTTGTACCGTTAAGGGCTTTTGTTATATCGTCAGATGTAAGAAACGTTCTTCTAGAATATTGTATTTGAAACATTACAATATTATGTGATTTTCCATGAGAGAACGTTTGTAGAATTAACATAAAGATGGTTCTTCTGTGGAAGTCATGTAGAAATTAATGCTTTATCTCCAATGTTTAGTCTTGTTAACAGTTTTTAATTTTTTCTTGTGAGCTCGTCAGAACCATACTCGTGTCTACTTAATGAATTTTATTAACCTAATGACTTTTATATTATAATTAGGCTAGTGAAATAAGATTTACGGCATCGAAATTGGATGAAGAATAGACATTTAAAATAATGATATTAATTTTGTTATTTCATTCTAGCAAAACAGCTACCATACATTCAGAAACATCCCAATTTTTGGGGTCCGACATACTGGAGACTTGTAAATACGGAATAAAGAAATGCGCTTTATGCAAGTAAAACTGTGAGTCTACATATCATCTAGTCTAGTATTGCAACCTATGACTCCCGACCCACAGTGTTCGCTGGATCATGAAGAAATCTAATGTGATAAAAGGCTAAAATTATATATTGCAAGGTAAAATTGCAAATATATCTACTAATGTTTTGTTACATTCTTTTTCATTTTATTCCCTTAATAATCATCTTGATTCAATAATAAGTACAGAATAGATTGTTGTTTCTTTCTATCGTGTCATGTGAAAGTCACTGACACACTCGATTAACTCTGAACCCAACATGCACCAACTTATGCCCAACCATCTCATTAATTCGGTGAGTTAAATTCTAACGTGCTCAATGAGAGAATTTTGTTTTTTAAATCACATCCATCCATAGTAATTCTGCCCGAGGGCAGGCCTTTCACTGCAATCATAGCATTTTCATGCAATGCTTTGCAGCTTTACTAGGGAATTGTAGGTGTAGTAGCTTCCCGTTGCTTTCCACACCGGTGAAGGATGATGATGATGATGATAATGATAAGGATGATGATGTTGATGATGATGGCCATATGATTTCGGTGACCGTTTGGGCCTTAACGTTTTCCTGACATTTGTCTTACAGGTGAGGAAAAACCCCGAAAAAACCTCACCCAGGAGTCTGTCCCGACCGGGAATCGAACCCAGGCCCGCTGCATGACTAAGACAGTACGCTTACCTCGAGACACAGCGGTGGACTTAAATAACATATTATACAGTATTTCAGTTTTCATCAGTGATCAGATGTACTTATTTATTTTATGGCTCGCATGAAGTTTAATACCCTTCAAACATAATCCTCGATTGAGATCCACTAATATAGTCTATGCTATTCTTTCAACACAATTTATGAATATAATAACACAGAAACGGAATATGTCCAATAGGAATGCCGTCGTCAACCGATGCAGCCAGGTACTCAATGTGGTAGCATGCCTCCTTTCTGAATAGCAGGCCCGGGAATGATACCGGCCAGGGTCGGAAATTTCAATATACTGTAACATTTTCAATATCGGTCCAGGAGGGTTGGTGGTGTACAATTTTTAATTGTTAAATTGTCCTTCAGATGCCTACATTAAATTGCAAACCCCTCCGCAGTACATATGTTGAAAAAAGTATGGGGTACTGTTGCCAGCGAGATGCCTTGGCGCAGAGCTACAGGACTCGCACTGGTTCGGATCCCCATGGGGGAAGAAGCTTTCTCATGGAATTTCGGCCATAATGGGACCGGTGCCCACCCAGCATCGTGAGGCATTTAGGTAGCTACAATAAGTAGCGACTCCAGGTTGAGAAAACCAGCTATAACGGCTGGGGGACTCAACATGCTGATCACATGTCACCCCTACACTGGCTAGATGATCGTCTACCTCTGTGATTAACACATGTGGATGTGAAGCTAGCAGCCAGCTGGTAGGCCAAGGGCCTTCTAGGCCTGTCGCGCTTGGAGTTCATAAGCGATTAGTCGGTCGAATGGGGTCGTTAAATCTGTCGACCCCCTTTGTGCTTCTTGACAGGAGTGGTCTATGTGCCGGCACCGGGATTTGTCATCATCCCTTATACAGCACTCATTACAATACACGGACACATAAACATATACTCATCCTTCATTCCTCTCTATACAAATTAAAATAATATACAATTTACCCAAAGTTGTTTGCCGAAGTGGAGCGTACATTGAAAATAGACCACATTAACGCTATCTATCCACCCAGGGCGAAACACGAAATGTGCAATGGGTGGCATTGGAACAAACAAATTTATAGATCTCACAAACGTTTATGATAAGTTAGGGACATATATTATTTATAAAATTTTGTTTGAATTGGGATATAAATTGCAATTCAAATTTCACTCTCTTAAAAATAAAGTAAGTAAAGTAATCCCACTACAGGCCTCAGGAGGCCTTTGGGGTAGTAGGAGGTTAAGGCTCCCACTATTTCTGAACAATCGGCACTTGATGTCAGCCGGGTTGTCAGCCCTGCGTGACGGCCGCCTTTACCCCCAGAACAAGCGTCTGGTACTCATTTCCGTTAGAGGCTGAGTCGACCCCAGGGCCATAGTGCCGCCAGAAGGTTTGGGTCAGTTTAAAAATCCTGACCTACCGGGACTTGAACCCTCGACCTTTCGGCTTGTAGCTCAGTGCCTTAACCACTACGCTACGGCGTGCCCCCTTAAAAATAAAACTCTATGGATATAGTTTAAAACTACTTAATACAAAAAAAAAATAGCTAGATTTATAAGTGTTTGCATGGATAGTATCTTGAGCAAATTACTATTAGGTAAATATTGTAAGCAAATTACTATTAGGTAAATATTGTAATGTCATGTACTTGTACATCGAGTGTGGATTGAAGCGGAATGATGTACGAGTATTATCATTGATACTTAATTTGTAATCAAGTAGAAACAACAACAGAGCATAGAACAAAAGTACAAGGTAAAATTATTTTATGATGACAGCATTAAATGGTTATATTCGAGAAGAATTCAGCAATATATGGCTACAACTCCAGAAAGTAATGATTGTCGAAGAAGAATGGAAAAACATTAAAATGATAATTCAAAATGCAGCTAATGAAACTTTAGGAAAAGTAAATATACAACAAAGAAGAAATAGAACTCTAAAAATCTGGGATGATCAAATAAAACAATTGATTGAAGAAAAAAATGCAGCTTATAAAAAAATATTTGAACACAAAGAAAGTAGAAAATGAAATAGAATTCAAACGCTGTAGAGCTATTGTTAAGAGGGAAATAAGAAAGAGACATAGGAAAACATGGTTTAAATTTTGTTACACATTTAGAATCAGATTTGCATAAGCTCCAACCTAATGCCTTCAAAATATTAAAACATTTGAATAAAGATATTAAAGAATCTACCAAAATTAATTGCGGAGTAAACAAAAGAAGATTTTTTCAATTATTATAAAAGTCTTTGGACTGACAATAGCTATGAAGATACAATTTTCCGAAATAATAATGAGACAGATTCCATAATATCATTGGAAGAATTGAACAATAGTTTAAAGAAATTAAAAAATGGGAAGGCAACTGGCACAGATGGTTTGAATTCTGAATTGTACAAATATGCAGGCAAACAGTTCCATGAAAGACTGTTGTCCTTCTTTAATAATGTATTCAAAAATGCAGATATACCACAAGAATGGAAGACAAGCATTGTTATACCCTGTTCAAGAAAGGAGACAAGAGAAAAATGGACAACTATAGGGGAATCAGTTTGTTAAACACATGCTACAAAATTTATGCAGACATTTTTTAAATGGAAAATTGAAAAGTTTCAGTGAAAAATTCCTTATGGAATGTCAAAATGGATTTAGGAAAGGACGATCTTGTATTGATTCAGCATTTTCTGTTAAACTATTGCTTGAAAAAAGAAGAGAATTCAACTTAGAAACACATTTTGCTTTCATAGATTTTTGAAAAAGCATTCGACAACAGTCAAGAGATCAAAACTCTTAAATATATTGGAAGACAGAAATATACCAAATTTACTTCGGCAGAACATACAAAATATTTACAAAGACAACACCATAAGATTAAATTAAATAACAGATTTTCTGAAGAAGGAATTATAAATCGTGGTGTGAGACAGGGCTGCCCCCTATCCCCAAACACTACTTTGCAATTTATATCAATGAAGTAATATGTTGCTGGAACAAAACATATAAATTTGGAATAAGAATATCAGAAAATAGAAAATTAAACACCCTATTGTTTGCAGATGACCAAATAATAATAGCAATTCCGAAGATAATCTACAGAAAGGTCTGTATGAACTTAACAAAATTACAGAAGAATATGGATTAAAGATATCTACAGAAAAAACAAAAATTATGGCATTTCAAGGTGTAGATCCTGTCAGAAGTAAAATTGTAACTGGACAATAAAATTTTGGAGCAGGTGAATAATTTTACATATCTAGGATGCAATATCTCATATGAAGAAGAAAAGGATGTAAATGCAAAAATATCTAAATTTTTAAGAATTTTAGGGTTAATAAATTCTTATCTTCAAGCCACAGTTAGTCCAAAAGCATTCAAGACTGAAAGTGTATAAAAAACACTGGCTCTTCCAACTCTTTTGTATGGTAGCGAAGTATGGACGTTGAAACAGAAGGATATACAGAGACTTAGATCTGCTGAAATGAGATATCTTCGGAGGACTGCAGGATACACACCTACTAGATCACAAAAAAAATGAAGATATCTTAGAAGAATTACACATGGAATCTTTAGAAAACAAAATTTCTGATTATAAGTCAAGATGGATACAACATGTTCATCGAATGGAAGATCACAGAATACCCAAAACTAATGTTAAGATATCAACCTGCAGGAAGAAGAAGACCAGGACCGTCCACTCAAAAGACTTCTGGATGGTGTTTCTCTTGAGGCCGAAACAGGTCAACAAATGGCTTAAATTCGTGAATGTACTATGATGATGATGATGATAGTAGGCTGGTTGAGTGGAAGAGAAGGCCTTATGGCCTTAACTCTGCCAGCTAAAATAAAGCATTATTATTATTATTATTATTATTATTATTATGTCATATACCTCAAGTTCTGGGGTAAAATGCCCACTTTAGTTGAAATACCTTGTATGAATGCAGAAAGAAATATAATGGAGGAGATTGAACACAGAAGGCTAAAATGGTATGGACACGTAAGAAGAATGCAGGATGGAAGAGTACCAAAGGCCGTCTATGCATGGAAAATTTAAAGAAGGAATAGAAAAGGAAGACCAAGAACAACCTGGAAGAACAACATTCAAAATTCAATGTGGAAATTTGTGTGTAACAGATGAAGACACAGAGGACAGAGAACGATGGAGAACTTTAATTAAAGGAAAATTGTGAATGTTTGTTGCAAAAACTGATAGTCTATAAGTCCGTAGTCATTTATATTTATTTATTATTTTTTAGTTCATGTTAATTGCTAAGGTTGGTTTGGAGAAAACTCTGAATGATGAGGAAAATACTCAAAATAAAAAAGAAATTAGTATTATATTATATTTTTGCTGCTTCATACTTTCTCTTTTTTATTCTTTAAATTTTAGAATTATATAAAACACATATATTATATTTAATTAAATACAGATAAAACTTAAAGTTTTATGTGATTTTCATATTTATTAAAATATAAATTAGTTACAGCTATTTCAGTACTTTGTACCTTCTTCAGACACGATAACAAATTAATGAATTTTGTTATTATAGTACATAAAAACTGTAAACTATGCAACAATTTTTTATTTTATTTTTTACAATCTGTGTTATAAATTTAAAAGTGGTGATTCATTCAAATCTAGTTGGGAATTTAACAGCTTATTACCATTTTTTAATTTATTTATCTCTACAACTTCTAAAAGGTCCAACTTCTTTCTTTTGTCACAAACATGTAAAATTTTAAAATTTGAATCAAAACCAATGATCATATTGGAGTAGGTGGTTAGCATACTTTATATTATTTAAATTTCTGTTATATAATTCTCATATGTCCTTTATACGAGAAATAAAAGTCTGCCAGTTTGTCCTATATAGATGTTGTCACATGTGCCACACTTCATTTATATACACCAGGTAATTGTACTAATTTATATTTTAATAAATATGAAATCACATAAAACTTTAAGTTTTATTTTTATGTAATCAAATAAATTATGGATTTTCATCAAGTGAACGCCAATTCAATTGATTGCATATATTTTATTTTGTAGTACGTCTCATTTCGATATTTAATTATGTCTCTTGTTTTTTTCGTCTGTAATAAAATAATTTAAATATTAACATATATAAAACGATATTATTGCGTATGATAATATCGATATGAAACAAAATCTCTTATAGAAAGGAAGAAAATAAGCTTACCTGTATTTTAAAATAGGAATTAAAATTAAATTTTGGTCCCATAAAGAATAATAGAGAATGGAGAAAGCTTCATAGTGAGGAACTCCATAATTTATATCGTTATCCTAACGTTGTGAGTTAAGAAGTTTGGTCATTGAGATGGGCAGTCATGTAGCTCGAAAATGTGTGGGCAGTAGAAATAGAAATGCTTACAATTTTTTTTCTGAAACCATGGGGGAAATATACTTAGGAATGACTTGGCGCAGGTGGGAGGATAATATCGGCTGGATCTTAGGGAACTGGATATCGGAGATAAGAAACTGAATGGAGGACTGCGACTATTGGAGGAGGGCCTCAATGAATCCGACGAAATCATATAGATATTCATGTGCCCCCATTTGAGTTTGAACCTTAAATTAGTTGAAATGAATGGCCGGAGTCCGATCTACCATACCCTCTGCTTAATGCTCTGATTTTCTGGTCCTCCGCCTTAAATTTCTTCCTGAGCTTTCACTTCCGTATCGCTCAATTTAACGTCTTGAATAATTCCATTTTGAGCGACGGGTTTGGTACAGTAATTAGCAGCATTTTCACGGTCACATTACCCCAACATTTCCTTTCTTTCTTCTCTTTTCTTGCCAACTCGTTTAACATATTACCTATTTTGTTTCTGTGTTTTAAAGTATATCTCTATCTTAGAATAAAAGTTTAATAATACAGTTAATAATAAACAATAATAATAATAATAATAATAATAATAATAATAATAATAATAATAGATAATAATAATAATAATAATAATAATTTAATAATATAATAATAATAATAAT
>JASPKZ010006713.1:5000-18382 GCA_030220185.1 Diploptera punctata | reverse complement strand
AGCGCACCGCGTGGGCTGTACGTGGGGCGTCTTTCGCAACGGACGACTTCAAACGTTAAAGAACATCTTGAAAAGACAGGAATAGAGCCACAATATGTCACTTGCGAAGAGCTGAGGACATTAGGTACTAACAAAGCGTTCAAGGTAGGAATACCGTTCCAATATCTCGAGAAAGTGGAAGAGGCCACATACTGGCCTAAGGGAATACTGGTGCGGCCATTTCTAGCACCAAGACGGAGGTTCTACGAAGTGGCAGACATGGAATAGACTTAACCAAAACAGAAACAAGGAAGCAGTGAGTATTAAAACCATACTATGGAACATAGAAGGTCTCAAAAGTACGATGAGTATAATACCGGAAGACTTTTTTGATCAATTCGATATCTGCATACTGACAGAAACAATGATGACGACAACATGGGAAGTAAAGGGAGCCTACACCGTAAACGTACTAGCGAAACAGGGAGCAAGAGGGAGACCATACGGGGGTATCACATGCATGCTGAAGGCGAAGCTGGCGCCTTTCTCAATCGTACATCAGACAGACAACATATTATTGGTAGCTACGAGGCTGTCTACACTCATGGGTGTATATTTCCAACCGGACTTGACTGCCAGCGACACAATAGGAGAAATTTCAACTGCACTGGCAAAGACAACATCGAAAGAGTCACTGATACTAACAGGGGACCTAAATTGCCGGACAGAAAAGGTATCCCTAAAAACTACACAAGTAATGGAATATCTAGAACAAGAAGGGCTAACCATCGTGAACGATAGGAATCAGATAATTTACCTGTGCCCGAACGGAGCAAGAGCCAATGATCTAGTCTTCACAAACCTGAAGGATATTACAATTAAATCACAAGAAGTCAGGGATGAACCACGAAGAAACACCTACAAGTTATAACCACATGTAAATTGCAAAAGAAGAAGACGAACCCAACCAAGCCACAGCAGAGAGTATCTAGGAAAATAAACACAGAACTCATAAGCCAACAAAGCATCAACGAGATACAATTGCAAATCGTAGAAGGAAACTTAGACGAAGCAACACGCCAGATAGGAAGGATAGTAAGTCAAGCAGCAGATCCGCTAATAAACAGACCAAGAAAGGCGAAGAGATGGTTCAACGAAACTTGTTATAAAGCCCGCAGACTGGCCCTAGAAACGCTGCATACAGCACGGAAAACCCCGACATACGAACACCTAAAAGTATATCAGATCAACAGAAAAAAATACAAACAAATAATCAAATCGACAAAGAATTTTTTTCAAAAGGAATAGAAAATAAACTCGTAGAAGAGGCAGAAGCCAACCCATACAAGGCACACCAACCTAGAAAGCCTAAATACCCAAGAAATATATCGATGGAAACATGGGAAGCTCACCTAACGAAAGTTCTACAAAACAAGGAGACCCGCCCCACACCAAGGCCAGCAAACGTCATCCTAGAAGACCCAGAGCTTTTCACAGAAGTTGAGGTGATATCAGCCATAAAGGCATCAAAGAATAACAAGGCATGCGGCCCCGATCTTATATTCAATGAGCACCTGAAATACTCCATCGAAAAATTAGGAAAATGCATAACAACTCTATTCAACGCTTGCCTACGTCAGGGCACTATACCAGAATCGTGGAGAAAGGCGACAGTAAAATGCTGTACAAAGGGAAGGGAGACAGCGGCGACCCGAACTCGTATAGAGGGATTGCCCTGGAGTTAGTAGTACTAAAGCTACACAACAGACTACTATGTGACCGCATCACAAAGGCAGTAGAATCCCAAATACCAGAAGAACAACTCGGCTTCCGGAAGGGAAGATCAGCTATACAGGCGAACGGTTGCCTGCAAAGAGATATAGAGGAAGCCCTGATGAGACCGGGTGGAAAATTGTATGCCGCCTTCCTGGATTATTCTAAGGAATTCGACAATGTAAACAGACAGACCTTAATCGACAAATTAGAAGACATGCTAGGAAGAAACAACCACGAATTAAAACTCGTCATTAATCTACTAAACAACAACTGCATCGAAATATCGGATAACATCACCAACTGCAAAGAAATACAACAGACGAACGGCGTCCTGCAAGGGGACCCACTCAGCACATTATTGTTCACCCTAGCCACAGCTGACGTCACAAGAACAATCCCAACAAACGTAAATATCTACCTCTATGCAGACGACATGGCTCTGTCATCCAAAAGTCTTGGGGACTTACAGAAAGCGGACTGGGCAGAAAGAAATGACTTAACCCTCAATGAATCAAAGACAGTTACAATAGAATGACATCAGAAAAGGAGGTAAAGAGGCACACCTAACATACAAAGGGCAAAACCTGACATCAGTAAAACAGTTCAAATACCTTGGAGTAACGATGCAGACGACAGGGACAACGTTCACATCTCATATTGAAGACAGACAGAATGCTGCAGTAAGAGCAAGGAGCGACATAGGGCACGTCCGGGAGATGTCACTGCAGACAGCATTGAAACTCTTTCAGCTGAAAATAGTCCCGGTAGCAACTTATGGACTAGAAAATATATGGACGCACCTAAGTTACCAGAATTTAGCAGACCTAGAAAAGATTAAGAGCACGTACCTGAAACGAGCTCTGGGCCTATCGAAGTTCACACCCTCACGCCTAGCGTATGTACTGACAGGAGAGTTACCATTGGTGGAGGGCTTGAGACAACAGCTTCTACTGCAATCCACCCCCAACTATGAGAAACTACTGAAAGACATGCAAAGGAAGCGCAGAGGGATATGGGATGACTTCTTTTGCACGGACGCGATGGTACACGAAGACTGGATGGAACCCCTGTATGACCTTCGACACGCAGTTACAAGACTAGCGACACACGGTGTCCACTTCAAAATGTGTAAAGACCAAGATATATCACCAACCGACGAACGAGTGTAAGTACGAGTGGTGAGGGAAAAAGTGTGTCAGATACCACGCCATATGGTGCGAGAACAGACAATCATCCCTGACACAACTGAGTGACAAATGAGCAAGATAAACTATATACTAATAATGCATATTTTGTGCTTTACACTTAATTAATTAATTAATTATTTACATTATACACATTAAAAACTGGTCGACATTAACGCGGATAATCTGAAAAAATGGCGAGCAGGTCACTTCTGTTTCAATAATACTTGAAAGCTTATAACATTTCGCAATAACGGAGATACCTACAATAGTAAAACTCGGGCCACGTTTGGCGAAAGAAGGAACTAATAGCACCGATGGACAACATAAATGTAAAACCTCGGAGAAACCATTATTTATTCATCGAGCTCATTAAAATGGAGCTGATTAGGTGTTTAATTTTACATTATTAAGTCACAGTTTTGGAATTATAATACATTTTACATTATTAGGTCGCAGTTTTGGAATTATAATAAATTGTAAAATGGAGCATGTTGCTTCAAGGAGTAACGTTCGGGAAGTCACGAATTAAATTCCCGTGCCGATCAATCTGATTGATTTATTTTCTTGGTTTTCCTCAGACATCGAAGCAAATTCTTGATTAGAATTTTAATACCAGGACCCATTTCATCATATCCATCATTTCGTGATATCATTAAATATAAACACAAAATACAAAGCATCAGAAAAACTGCTTTTTTCTGTATATAGACCTACAAAAATGCTACATAACTGCTGGATCTAAATATAGTTGATATTTAGGAACGAATAAATGACAAGATTCTTGGGTTAGTGGTCAGCGTTTCTTACTGCAGTTCATGAAGTCCCAGGTTCGATTCCCGGTCAGACCATACTATTTTTTCCTTAATACTTGAGGTTCTCCATGGTCTGGAATTTAGGTTAAGTTTAGGTCAAAGACTCTCCTGGCGCTTCATTATCATTTATCACTCGTCGGGGTAACGTAACGCAGCCATCCATTTACCTCAGTGAAAGAATCGGATTACAATTTCGCCAATGCCAGGAGAGAAAGCCTGAAATGTCACAAAAGACAACCTGGTGATGTATCCTATACAAAGCTACGGAAAGTAAACCCAGTTTCAAGAAAACGATTATGTATTCTCCCATTCCATTAACGCAGTTTAACAGGTACTGTTACATGTCACACGCCACCCGGGTCTCACAGTCTCACCTGTCGGGAGAGGGATTTTTAACTAAGGATCACACACTTATTTTTTGACCACACAAGGATATGGAGGCCTGCACGAATGAGGGATCAACTTTATGCCAGGGCTTCTTCCGAGACAACGCAACAATAATCAACATCAATCAACACACACATTCACACTATAACATTACTAATAAGATGTTCGGGGACCGCTTGGGCTTTAAAGTTTCCTCTCATTTGACTTACGGGTGACGAAAAACACCATCAAAATAGTAAACAATCACCCAGGAAACTTACACGAGGCATTGTTAAGTAAATGCTATTCGTCTACACTTTCTGGCGACATCATAATTTATTCCCTAACAGAAATGAGTACCAGACGACAAAGACTGCCTTTTGCAAGAGCTGACAATGGAGATGACATTTTATTCAGAAAGGATGTGAACTTTAACTTCCACTTTGTGGTTTTTAATAAGCATAGCAAGTTCTCCTCATTTAATTAACCGAATGTACAAATAATGAGGATACAAATATTTCCTACTTTTTTACTAAATTATAATATTTTGTACTATTTATATTGTGACGCGTGGTAGTAGCGTCGTTTGAACTGTGCGGGCCGACGAGAGAAACCTAGCATTGGTGGATTGGATTGGTGAGTAGCCAATCGCGAGTCCGGGTCCACCGATATTTCTAGTCTAATGAGCTAGAGAGTTCTATGAACATCTATTCCTCCATTTGCGAAACATCGGAAGACGAGAGGGTTCCATGTCGAAACATCTCATTCATGGACCTGGAAATTTCCGTCTACTCGCCTATAAATATTTGGTGAGGACGGTAAGTCCTCCAGCCAAAAAAGAGACGACGAGAAGTTAAATTGTGCGTGTAACTGTGAGGAAGGATTGTGTGTGCAACTGTGTTATAAGTGATTATCTGATAAAGTTTATAAAAACAATAGTTGTGAAACAAAATCGTTATTAAACATTTAGTGATAATTGTAAGAAATAAATAAAGTGAAAAGAAGAATTTTATATAAGTATTTATTTAAGTGAACATAAGTAAAAGGAAAACCCAGTGCCATCAGTAACACCTTGGTGTTCATAGGTGAGATTACATACCCGCCGATAACGTCGGATAAGTCGGTAAAGCAGAGCGCCGCATCATCGGAAGGATTTCCATCTATCGTTGAGAAGTAGAACTACATCAGTAAGTAATTTAAAAATAAAAATGGAAAACGTTCAAGAAATGTTTAAAGATTTATTACAACATATGCAAAAGCAAAATGAAGATTCAAGAGAAAAAACAAAGAAACAAATTGAAGCATCTAACACAGATATACAAAAACAAATCAAAACACAGAATGAATCATCTACCCAGGAAACTAAACAGGAGCTAACAACCCAGATTAATGTACAAAATGAAGAAATTAAAAGAGAATTGTTAACCAAGATCATTTTACAAAATGATGAATTTAAAGGAGAATTACTAACCCAGAATGAGAAACTACATGAAATAAACAATAGTTTTAAAAAACTAAAAAAAAGAAACACGCTTTATAAAAAAACCGAACTAAAAAAATTAAAAATAATTTTAATTTCCAACACGCTTGGGATAAAAAATGTTACCATCAAAAGCGTGGGGTGCTCTATATCAATTAATATATTTGATAATAAACAGATATTGGTAAAAGTAAAGTCTCTAAGAAGAAAATGTAAAAATCATAAAAAGCACCCCACGCTTTTGATGGTAAAATTATTTATCCCAAGCGTGTTGGAAATTAAAATTATTTTTAAATTTTTTAGTTCGGTTTTCTAATAAAGCGGGTTTTTTTTAGTTTTTTAAAACTCTTGTTTATTTTTTAGTTTTTAGTTTTAATATTTTACAGAAAAAGTTAAAAATGTAAACATCTTTAAATTCGATAGGCTACTATTGTAGTATGAGCTAAAAGTAATACTCTTCTAAAAAAAAACTCCCAGCCGGATTTGACCTATGGATTACTGAAAATACTTACCATTAGAGTTCACCGCACTACCATCTGAGCTGTTACAACGATTGACTAAAACGTTGACAAGTCCGCAACCTATTATACCAGTTTTCATTTTTTTATTTTCTGATGATTGATGATTCTGGCCTGGATTTTAGAAACAAAATATGAAATTATTGTATTGTCACGGATCCTTTAGAAGTACACAAAGTTTCAAGTCGATACATTGTTTCTAAGTGGGTGAAAATCGTGTTCAAAAATTCCGTTACATAGCTACAAAGACTTTTATTTTTATTTTTGATGATTCTGGCCATGGTTCTAGAAACAAATTATGAAATTGTTGTATTGCCACGGTCTTTTACAAGTATACAAAGTTTCAAGTCGATCCAATGATTTTAAGTGGGCGAAAATCGCGTTAAAAGATTCAGTTACATAGATAGATACAGGTCAAGTTAATATAAAGCGTGTAAAAAGTTAACAATTTAAATAAAACTTTAATTTAGTAACACGGGAAATAAAAACAGATATTTCTAGTATTGAACAAAGAGTAAATGAACTAGAAGACAATTTACATAAAATTGATGGAGAATTTCGTCGCCCTGAAAGAACATTGGGAAGAAAAACTTGATCAACGTGCAATGGAAAACTTTCATAGTGATTCTACGATGAGGACTGAAGTTCGACAACCGACTGACGTCCCAAGTCGACATGGAATTAAGAGTCCCAAGTTCGACGCTTCCACATCATGGCACATATTTAAACGGCAATTTAACACCATCTCAGCACACAGTGGCTGGACAACGGAAGGAAGGACGACCCAATTAATCGCCTCCTTGCAAGGATCTGCTGCAAAAATTCTAAGAAGCGTTCCAGGAGAATGTCGCGCCCAGGACATATTGGACGCATTAGACAATCGTTACGGCAATTCATCACCTCTGTGCAGCCCTACCGCGCCCAGCTGAAAGCCCGTGTCCAGCGCGTCGGGGAGTCACTGCACGAATACACCATGAGCATTGAACAACTAGCCCACAAGGCCCTCAGCGGACTCCCAGCAGTGTTCATCGATGGAGAGGCGGCATCCGCTTTCGGTCTGCGGTCTGAGGGACCGTGATATTAAAACACCACATTCTGCTGGCGGAACAATCAGGCCATTAATGGAGCACTGAATGCAGTACTGTGCGTCTAGAGGCGCCAAAGGAGATCACACAGTACCTCGACCGGGAGGCGTCGCCACGAGTGAGACAACTAACTACAATCGACGCCGAAGAGCGACGCTTACCAACCGCCCGAGCGTCGGAGGCACGGAATACCAACCTGCTGGAATTGTTCGACGAATTGGTCATATGATGCGGGATTGCAGACGAAGGCCCGCGAACCAAAGATGGTTCGGTCCTGAGGAGGGAGCCACCGGCGCCGACGTCATCATCAACTCCTCGCTTCGTAATGGATGCGGGTGAACGACATGGACGAGAAGGACTTACTGCTGATGGATGGGTTAATGGACCGCCCTGCCGAGTACTCGTAGATACGGGAGCGTCGCTGACCATCGTGCTACCTGAAGTAGCAGAAGGGTTGGCTGAGAGGACGCCGCTACGGAAGTTTGAGCTACGCACCGCGTCGGGGGACAATATGCCTGTGAAGAAGGAGGTTCTCCTGGAGTTGGTCCTGGGAGGGTGCGTCGCCGGAGTTACCGAGGAGGTCATGTTAAGCCAGGACGCCCTGAGAATGTACGACGCTACTGTGGACATCAGACAACGAGTACTCCGCTTTGGAAGTAATGAGGTCCTACCCCATGTCGAGAGCAGCGAAAGGGGAGCCGAGGAGGACAAGCAAGTTCGAGATGGAGGCCAGTCTCGTCGCTACTAACGTCGTCCTCGCTTTGAGCCCGGCAGCTATTACAACATGCAACCCCGGCGTCCGCCCCTCAAACGACATCCAGCTAAAGGAGGGGGGCGAGTTGAGGGATGATCATGAAGGAGTTGGAGGTCATGAGGGACTTCGTCATCGCTTCGTCCATCCTAACGTCAGAGGTGGGCGTGGTCAACCCCGGCGACCACGCATACAGGATGGGCAGAAGGTTAATGAAGGAGATAGCAGCAAGCCCATGAGAGTGCGACCTCCGGAAGGATGACACCCACGTCCTTGTTACTGTCGTCGGATGCCTCGTAAGACTGGTTGTCCGCCTTGCAACCGGCTGAACCAGTGGAAGACTACCTAATCTCCAGCGCCGCAGGGATGGACCGCACAGGGAGGTATGGTCATGGAGAAGAATCAAAGGAGTGGTCTGCAAGATTCAGCGCCAGCACGGAAGAGGAACGGTTATGAATCACCGAGATCGACTGGCTCATTAACAATCAGCTCTAACAAAGGGGCATTGTGACGCGTTGTAGCAGCGTCGTTTAAACTGCGCGGGCCGACAAGAGAAACCTAGCATTGGTGGATTGGATTGGTGAGTAGCCAATCGCGACTCCGGGTCCACCGATATTTCTAGTCTAATGAGTTAGAGAGTTCTATGAACATCTATTCCCCCATTCCAGAAACATCGGAAGACGAGAGGGTTCCATGTCGAAACATCTCGTTCATGGACCTGGAAATTTTTCCGTCTAGCCGCCTATAAATATGTGGTGAGGACGGAAAGTCCCCAAGTTTGTGTTGGAGAAGTTAAATTGTGCGTGTAACTGTGAGGAATGATTGTGTCTGCAACTGTGTTATAAGTGATTATCTGATAAACTTAATAAAAATAATAGTTTGTGAAACAAAATCGTTATTAAAGATTTAGTGATAATTGTAAGAAGTAAATAAGTGAACAGAAGAATTTTATATAACAATTGTGTATTCATTTAAGTGAAAATTAGTAAAAGGAAAACCCAGTGTCATCAATAACAATATTATGTTCTTGAATTTGGATACGCTTTAAAATGGGCAAACATTATACCAATAACTTAATTATAATTTAACTAACTAACCACTGGAACTATCGAACGCGTAGGTTCATGGCCGCGCGGATATAAGCTTTCCACACATCCCTGTTCTTAGCTAATGAATTCTAGTCATATCCTGTATAATCTACTCTCCTCAAATCATGGATTTCCCACCTCATTTTTGGTCTACCAACTTCCCTCTGGTTTTCTACAAGAAGCTTCAATGCACATCTTCCATTCCCTATTCGTTGCACATATTCCTGCCCATCGCAGTCTACGAGACTTAACCTGTTCTTAAATATCTACTTTCCTATAAAGACCACATAGTTCACTGGTTATGTAGTCTTCTCGGCTGAACTGCACTTTTATTTACGCTTGATTTTTCAGTTTGTTGTTGTTAAACTATAGCTCTTCTACTGTATTTACTACCATTATTTAATATTTTAAAGTTTTCAAACAACTTTTATAACATTATTAGACAATTTTCAAGTCTTTCTTCTCTTTAAACACGTAAATCACAATATTATAACACTGTTAGTCAGTATTGTGATGCTAACTGCTATTTTCTCCACAGAGTATATTACTTAGTCTATGTTTTTTTTCTATCGCTGTTTTAGGTTATCGCTGGTAGGATCGGCGTTAGGGAGTGATAAGTAAGTGTACACCCATTTTTAATAAACGTTTGGTAATTTTAATATTATTAATATATATTTTTAACATAGATTTGGGGATTTATTGCAAAGATTCGTCATTTAAATTTCACAGCGACATGCTGCTTATCTAGCATAAGATATTTTGAACATCAGTACGATGTCGACAGTAATCGAGGATGATAATCGATATGTGGTTCGATGGTGGTTTTCGCTGGTTCTATAAACTCTGGCGCATGCGCAATCTTCTTCTGTAGGACAAAATATTTCACGTAAGTTTAAGTGCAGTTTTCACCTGTCTGTTCTATCTCTCTTTACTCCAAACATTTTTCTAACAACTTTATTCTCAAATACTCGTAATCTCCTTTCCATCCTTAAAATATGAGTTCATGCTTCACATCCATATAATATAACTGGGAGAATTGCAGTTTTATATATGTTCAGTTTAAATTTTTTTGAAGGGAATAAGGCCAACAAGATGCATAATAGCTTGTATTTTAGAATTGAGCCTATGTTTAATTTGTTTGTGGACCTCATACCTATCTGTTAATTATTGTTGTTCTGTATTTGAATGCAGCCACTTCCTCAAAATTTCCCTTATTTGTCATTAGCTGTCCATTTCCCATAACACACACAATATATATATATATATATATATATATATATATATATATATATATTATATAACATATACGTAGTTTTTAATTGATGTTTACTTCCAGTCCCAATTTCTTAATGTTACTCATTAGAGTGTCTGTGTTGGCCCTTAGTATCTTATCTTATCGCTATCGCCCAATATATACTACATCATCAACATAAACTGACAGCTTATAAATATCACTGGTTTTTAGACCTTCTTCGTCCTCTAATGTTTTATTGGGGTGCTCTATTTTTACGTAAGTACATTCTTTAACATCCAATTCATGACATACAAAACAGAAATAAAACAAGATAGGCCTACCATAGTGATATATTCCACCAAAAGTCATCTGGGAGGCAGATTTATCCAATTGAAATCGCAAATACTAGTAAAAGCAATGAAGGATAGGCTACAGTTTTCCATTAACTGCCGCTAAAAAATTGTCAAAGTTCGAAGCAGACATCATGCGCATGCGCCAGCAGATAAAGTCAATAAAATCTTAATCACATAATGCTGTCAACATACACAAAATGTTTGTGTAGAATTTAATATAGGCTAATGTATTTTTGCCTAAAATTACCTAAACGCTAAACTAACGCAATTTAAGTACTCTAGCCTGCAAAAGAATAAAATAGAAAGACAAAATGCCCAAAAATAGGTAGTGTAAATAGTAGGCCTAAGTTCTGAAATTCTGAATTATATGCTGGCTGCATTTAAACAAAGAAGTAAAATGGCTGGAAAAACAATATGGTTGCTGTACCAAACGGTAATAACTGTTAAATATTCCATTAAAATGTAATGTAAAAATATTTAGAAAATGTTAAAAATATTTTCAAGTGATAGCTAATTTAAATCCGCGAAAGTGAAATGAGATTAGAATGTGCAGCAGTTGTAGGAAACTTAACCCGCGATAAAATTATTATAAGTAAAACCACGAGTGATTTCCAATTTATCCAGACGATTTGGAAATCAAGACTGGCATTTGTTAGGTCTATTTAACGAATAAAATTAAGCTGTTTACTCACAAAACATTATTTGTCTATAGTTATTTTAAAATATGTTGATATTTAATGTAAACGGCGATGTTTGAAAACAAATTAGAAATCTTTGGTTATGCTTCTTTTGTTCATCCACTGCAATTAGATCATAATATTATTTATTGCCAAATAGGATCGCTATATTGTAAGAATGTACCCTAGTGGAGATAAAATGAAAAACATCAAACTATATTATAACCAACATTATAGGTTATTAATTATTTTTTAGGAAACAACTCCGTAAAATCAATAACTGAAAACACAATTATTGAACACCCAATTATCAATAATGTTTAGTTCGAAGGAATCTGTTCAATATTTGCTATAATCAACCTACTCGTTCGAGAGTCAGTCACTGCAAAATAATGTTATAACCTGTTCAGAATATAAAAAGGAGGCGCTATCTTTAATATGATGAACAGAAGTAGATAAATATCGAGCTGAAACACGACTGTGATTGGTTGTAAAACAAAATTCATTTGAAACGTGATTGGTCATTGAATCCCATTTGGGGCATAAGTTAAATAGTCACTAAGATAAATTGTTTTATATTTTATCCAATTCGTAGTTAACAAGAACATATTTCCATCTGAATACTGATATTTAAAATATATGTTGTTTGAGAAACTAATTCAATTGTTTTCATTTATTTTGGAAAAAAGCTGGGAAAGTTAATATACAATTTATATTTGTGGAGCGGTTGGATAAATGTTTTGCATAATAAAACTTCATTTACACATACGATAAATAATTTTTTTAAAAGCTACCTAAATTTAACAACGTTATGCATCAACCGGCTATTCTCCATTACGTAACTTTTGGGAAAAATATTTTTTAAAGTTTAAGTTAATTTTCACTATTTATGTTGTGCCAAACTAACAATACTGGATATTTCAAGTTATTTTCCTTCTTTGACAGTTATGCAACAACCATCTAAGATGGGAATGCCTATTTGGCGCTTAGTTTCATGATGCAAAACTTAGATTAACATTTACGGAGATCTGGTTTCATAGCCGTTTGTTGCAAAACATAAAATCTCTGATACGACTGGTGGCGTTTACATTTTTCTTTAATAATACGTCTGAATTAGAGCTAGGAGTGTGCGTCAGTCAGTGCAACAGATGGCATCAAAATTTCTATATTTTTAAACGGTTGATGCAAAACGTCATCCAATTAATATTTGTTTAAATATTGTCCCTACAAATTGAAGGTTTCCTAAAAAATCAAGTTCTTTTTTAATTGGAATGATGTTTTAAAGTGATGTATGAAGTCTATTAATTTGACTGGATGATATAATAACATTGGCACGTCTTGACTCTACACTACTTCCACTATTATTATTATACTATCCTCGGAAAACTGTAGTTTACAAATATATTTTTGTGCCATAGTGCGTTTTGTCCTACTTACAGCAATGCAGACCATTATTGAAAGTTCAACTTCCTACACATTTCGGGGTTGCCAACCTAAATAACTATACTGTAATATTACATATTACAAACGCACCAATGTGGGAAGTAAAAACCACTACGTACAATTTATATACAAAAAATATCCAAAAGGTAGTGTTAATACACATTACACGTAAACAAATCACTGAGCATTTTAAATGAACTGAACTTTATTTGGAACAATATAAAACAGTAAATACATACCACCTGCCGCCATTTTATGACTAGACTGGTATCGACGACCTCCCTTGTATGTGCAACTAATCAAACATTGCCCACACTATTAACGTTAAGTCATTATTTTAATGAACTCAAATATTCAAACAAAGATGTTATTATTTTACTATTATTTTGAAAACATCATCGCGGTAAAAAGATTATGTACAACGCACGTTTGTGAAGTCCTTACAAAATCTCGGAAATTAAAACTCGCTATCGCTGGTTTTTTAAACATTGTCCTCAGTTCTGTGAAACCACTTCCCAACCTCGCCATCGTAATGTATTATTAACTACACGTTGGATGTTTTTTTTATTCATCATCCGCTCAATGAGGACCTGTTACCCTTGTCTCATGGAATGAGTAAAAAAACTGAATTAA
>JASPKZ010006711.1:0-111685 GCA_030220185.1 Diploptera punctata | reverse complement strand
TCTAGGTTAGTATGCGCCACAGAATTACTAGCGATCTCTGGGTCCCTAGTATCTCTATACGTGCATATGTTTTGTGATTAGCCGTCGTCCAAGAAACACTCTCCGACGCGTATGATTCATTTTCGGGGTTCCTATCCTTTGACCTCTACTATTTATGTTCTTTGTGATGACACTTATTTCATCATTTAGTTTGCTGATTTCGTTAGTCACTTTCTGTTCTATATTAGTGCCTAACTCATTAAATCTAGGCTCTACTATCATTTCGATCAATTCAGAGCGTTTTTCCTGCTCAACAATTTTCTGAGCTACTTGGAGTTTTAGTGTTTCTTGTTCGTGGGCTGGCTTTTGTACAAATAGACACATATAATTTACCCTTTTGTCCGAGTTCTCTACACTACAGAGCACATTCTTGTCGACTCGTTTTATTTCCCCTTGTAATTCCTCCTGTTTCTCCCCTAAGTTAGTTTGTAACGTTATTATACTATTGTTCATCTCTGTTCTCATTTGACTTATTACCCTGTTTTCTGTTTTCTCTGAGTCTTTAATAAGTTTTTGTTCCATTTTATTTATCTTTAGTTCTACACACGCTGACGATTCATTTATTTTCGCTTCTAGCATCTCTCTATCTTTTCTCATCTCATCCCTTAATGTTTCTTTCAACGTAAATACATCCTTTTCCCTGCTTATCTCCATCTGTCCTCTCCAAGTTTCAAATTCCCGTTTCATATTCCTCTGCATTGCCTCTAAATCCATTTTCCTATTTCTACCTATCGTCTCTTCTATTCTCGACATTAGCATTTCCATGTATTTCATGGTGTCGGTGCTTGGATTTCCCTTGTCCTCTACTTCCCCTCTAGCTTCTGCTCCTGCGTTGCTTTCACTATTTTCCCCTGTGTTCTGCTCTAAGTTCTCTCTGCCATCTTCGTTATCCTCTCCCATCCTTGCGATTTCGTTCTCTCCTTCAATCAGTTGCCCACAAGCCTTCTCCCTAATCTCTTCGTGTTTCCTATCCATTTTTTTATCTTTATTTGCCTGCCTCTTTCTATTCTTACTTCTTAACAACATAAATACACACAGATATATGTAAAAAGTAAAGAAAATGCTTATTCTGCTGTTGTGTCACTTACTGCATCCTTCCTTCAGTCGCTGTCTTCTCGTTCCGCATCCAGGGTTGCCTGCTTGTTGCCATCATCTTCTCTGTCCTGGTTGCCTCGTGTTCGTGGGACTTAGTCGTCGTCTGCCGTTGATTTCTATTCGTGTATTACTTTTACGACCTATTCTGCCCGCACGTTAGGGAGCCAATATGGAGAAGGGTTATTGTTGGGCAAAGAGGTAAAGATTGGATTTAGTGACACTAGGAATACTGAAGGAGTTCTCCATGTGTGAGAACTTAGGTTTCTCGGGTTGGTATTCGGTAGAGTTGAGGTTCTTATCTCGGGATTCCACGAGGACTTCGTCGGGCAGAATTAATGTGCAAAGAAGTTCTGGTAAATGTAGTTTATTCTTAACTTTTATACACTGCAAGTGATCGTCTATACGAAGTGAATTTATTTTAACTGTTTTGACGAAGTGTTTTGAAGTGACTTGATGAAATTATACACGAGAAGTAAGTGACGAGGAGAAGCCTCTCTCGCCTATAGGTAAATTAGTTACTCCCACTACCTCGATCACGTGGACCTAAGGTCAGTGCTTAGGCACATATAACGAAACATAGAATTGGTTAATGCGCCCTCCTATTTTGATCCCGGGGGTGTTACAAAATTTATTATTGGCGATTTACGCCTTCAGAGGTTGGACCTTTTTTTCCCGTGCTGGCTTCACGTACAGTCGGGTCACAAACATTAGCTAGGCTTGGGTTTTTCTTCTTAGGCTTGGGTTTTTTCCTAGGCTTCCGACGCTAGAAACTTGCCATGTTCCCACACTTTTTTGCTAACGATGTTTGTGTCAGGGTAAAACCCCCGCTTGTACATTAGCTACTGGGTTATGGTTATCACGCTAAATCAGTTAACTGGAGGCTTAGAAGATATCTCTACTCAATCTGTCGAGCAAAGGATTATTGTCATTAGTAAGTTATTATCATGTGTCAGCCACTTCCGTCTTCACAAAAGAAAGGTTTACATTACCTGAGTTGTCAATCCTCTCTAATAACTAATAATTTGATTACATTGATGCTGACTTCTTTGGATCATTTTATACGGCCTTTGCTCCTACATAATCAGGTTCCACTCTCTTCCCTGATCAATTTGAATATAAATATGACCTAAGTCCAGTAACTGCTTCATTTAATGATGTTATAATATCATCTGATTATTATTGCCGATAGGGATTTATTTAGATTTACACAGGAGGCTGTATGAATGAATTGCCACAATACCTGTTAAACAAAACACTAATAATCTTCTTCTTCTTCTTCACTTCACGGGCTAGGCAAATTGCCTGTTCCGCCTCACAGTGGTTCTGTCCATCTTTTCACTGGCCTTCCTACATTCCTTGAACCTCTTGGCTTGTAGTTGAATGCTGCTCTTGGCAAACTTGTTACATTCATTCTTTCCACATGTGTAAACCATTTCTCTCTATATTCTCTGATTTTCTCATCCAATGGATATATATTTAACTCTGTTCTTATATCTTCATTCCTAATCCGATCCAATCTTGTGCAGTCTTTTGTTCTTCTAAGGAAGTCCATTTCTGCGCTTTGTATTCTAGTTTGCATGTTTTGGTCATTACCCAAGTTAATAATATTAATAATAATAATAATAATAATAATAATAATAATAATAATAATAATAATAATAATAATAATAATAATGATAATAATAATAATAATAATAATAATAATAATAATAACCCCTTATTTAAACTGAGAGAGTTCAGGTTATAAGGCCTTCTCTTCCACTCAACCAGCGAATGTTAGAATAATGCAACATTTTAAACGCGTCTTATTACAATTTTAAAACATTACAAAAGTGAATACTAAACAATGCATAATGCCAATATGGTCTAATATAAACACAAGATAAATAACATGAAGAAAGAAGATAAATAACATCAAGAAGGATTGTCTTCTAAGGTCATATAGTCCCAATCAAAAAGAGAGATTAATTAGGCCCTTGAGTATTAAAATGGGCCATGGCCATTTTGCACATTTCAAGACAACAGAAATTCCCATCCATGAACTGGTTTAATCCAATATATTGTTAACATTATACTAATTAACTCTATCTCACTGGCACTATCGAACCCGTAGGTTCATGGCCGCGCGGACATAAGCCCTCCGTACATCCCTATCCTGAGCTAATGTTTTCCGATCGTTCCCTGTATAATCTACTTCCCTCAAATCATGGTTAATTTTATTCTCCCACCTCATTCTTGGTCTACCAACTGAGCGTTTTCCTACAAGAAGCTTCCATATACGTCTTTCATTCCGCATTCGTGCCACATATCCTTCCCATCGCAGTCTAAGAGCCTTAACTGTTCTCATTATATCTTGCTTCCTATAAAGACCATGTAGGCCTAGTTCACCGTTATGTAGTATTCTCCATTCACCTGTCTGTTTATCTATCTTTGGTCCAAAACATTTCCTAAGAACTTTATTCTCAAATAGTTGTAATCTCCTTTCCTCCCTTAAAGTAAAAGTCCATGTTTCGTATCCATTTAATATAACTGGTAGAATAACAGTTTTATATATTTTCTGTTAACGTTTTTTGAACGGAGTTGGGACGTCAAGGGTCTCTGTAATGCATTTCCAGAATTGAGCCTACATTTAATATCTTTGTTAATCTCACTCCTGTTTGTGATTATTGTTCCTAGGTAATTGAATTCAGCCACTTCCTCAAAATTTCCCTCATTTGTCATTAGCTGTCCATTTGCATTATATAATGTATTTCTATATGTGAACATACATTTAGTTTTATTGATATTTACTTCCAGTCCTAATTTCTTAGTGTTACTAAATAGTGTGTATTAACAATATACATAAAACATTTGTTTTTCTTTATTTCAATAAACACTTGGTATCACTAGCGCAGCGGTTCCCAACCTTTTTCGACTCGCGAACCCCTCCCACAACAATCCGAGTTGGGTGAACCACTGGCTTTTAAATGTAGCTACATACAGTAGATATGCATAAAATTTAATTCAAAGCAAAATAACCTTAAATTAATTTAACCCTTAACAGTTAAAACCTTCTCAGGGATTCGGGGCAAATATTAATTTATTCTTGAAATGATGTGATAAATTCCCAATGTTACACATATGTAACAAGGGGAATTATATGGTTAATTTAATTTTAAAAAAATAATAATGGTAATAATTATTATTATACAATAATTAATATATAACAATCCATCCATAGTAATTCTGTCCGGAGGCAGGTCTTTCACTGCTATGCTTGGAGCTTTACTAGGGAGCTTCCCGTTGCTTTTCACACCGGTGAAGGATGATGATGATGATGATAATGATAAGGATGATGATGATGATGACCATATGATTTAGGGGACCGTTTGGGCCTTAAAGTTTTCCTGACATTTGTCTTACAGGTGAGGAAAAACCCCGATAAAAACCTCACCCAGAAAAACAGCCCCGACCGGGGATCGAACCCGGGCCCGCTGCGTGATAAGGCAGCACGCTACCTAGAGACCACAGCGGTGGACTATATAACAATAAATAATAATAATTATTATTAATTATTATTTATTATTATGACCAGCCTCATGGGCTAGTGGTCAGCGTTTCTGACTTGTTCATGAGGTTCCGGGTTCGATTCCCGGTCAAACCGTAGGAATTTTCCCTTAAAGGGAATTAATTATTCCTGTGGTTGCCCATGGTCTGGAATTTAGGTTAAGTTTAGGTTAAGTTTAGGTGAAGGACTCTACTGGTGCTTCATTATCATTCATCATCTATGATATAATCGGTGCCCAACTTCAGAAGTGGGTTACAATTAAGTCAATGCCAGGAAAGAACACTGGAAATGTCGAAACGATAACCTGGGACATTGGGGGGGGGGAAATGATCACTACGACAATGTCGCAGAACTGATATGGAGGAAAAATTAATTGGCTAACCTCGAAATCCGCCATTACGGAACACCTTGAAATATTTTGCGAAACCCCTGGAGGTTGGCGAACCACAGGTTGGGAAACGATGCACTAGAGAAATACAATTATAAACATGAATATACTCTTGAGCTATCAGTACATGTACTCACTTATACATGTATAAAAAGTAGACATGGCCCATTTTAATACTCAAGGGTTTAATTAATAGGACTGACCACCGCAGTGGTCTAGGTTAGCGTCCTACCTTGTACGAAGGAGGCCCGGATTCGAACGGTAGGGATAAGTTTCCTGGGTGGTGGTTTTTTTTTCCGGGGTTTTTCCTCACTTGTAAGAAAATCTCAAAACCTTTAAAGCCCAAACGGTCCCTGAACATTATCCGGCCATTATAACCATTATCATATTCGCCATGTTAAGTATGAATGTGTGAGTGAATCATGTGTTTCGTCTTATTGTCTCTCTGGCTTAGGTAACTTATTAGTCATTCAAAATATCTCTGCAGGCGGAAGAATCACGAAGCTCTGTTTGTTGCTACACGTTACGTCATATAAGGCAGTGTACACTGTCAGCGTCCCACGTCCCATTCCCCTCTGCCCTCGTGGATAGCAGTCTCACGTGTTCTATTCCTGCAAAAACACGACTGCAGTGCCCTCCGTAACAACTGCGCTTATTACCCGTTTAAGGAGTAAGCGCAGTTGTTGACGGAGGGCACTGCAGTCGTGTTTATGCAGGAATAGAACACGTGACACTGCTATCCACGAGTGCAGAGGGGAATGGGACGTGGGACGCTGACAGTGTACACTGCCTTATATGACGTAACGTGTAGCACAAACAGAGCTTCGTGATTCTTCCGCCTGCAGAGATATTTTGAATGAATAATACTCCATAAACGGGTAATAGCAAGAAATTTGTAAAAAGAGACAACTGTACTCACCTCTCTCACTCGCACCAGTGTCATCGGTGTTTCTTCACCAGGTGTTAATACGGTAAACGGGGAAGAGAAAAAATCCCAGGAATGTTTAGAAAACTGACAACAGGGTGAGTTCTTTCTTTTATAGCCGGACGAAAGCGATCAAGGATCTACCCTTATATCTATATCTCTCTCTTTGCCAAGTTAAGCCAGATATATAACAATTTTTGTGTTGTCTGGGAAGAACTAATCACTCAATTAGGAAGCCTCTCGACCGACCTGAATCCAACATTCATACTCACACAATTTTTTACAAACCATGGAAAATGCCAACAGTACCTAAAATAGAATTGGAAAATCAGCCTCGCCGAAGTGCCCATGCTGAGATGACAACCAAACACCTATACACCTATATCTTCTAGTTTACTGCAAGCTACAAGAAAAAACACACCAGCGTACATGAAGAACCCCAACATAGTGCTGTGAAATGTGATCAAAATGCCACCAAAAATCCAGTTCATAAATGAAATCAATCTTCAAGACATTATAATAAATATTATAAGTGATTGGGATTAAAGTGAATAAACTACAAAACAATAACTCAACCACAACCTAGACACTAACTCTAACACTGTACAATGAAGGACCAATTTTCATATTTTAACACATCGAATTTCTTAGACTAAGTACCCTGCGATATACCTACAGGGTAAAAAAAAACAAGTTGTAGGAATTAAAAAAAAAAAGCCAACTCAAAATGAATGAACAGTTTTCATATTTTAACAGAGTTTCTTAGACTAAATACCCTGCGATATACCTACAGGGTAAAAAACAAGTTGTAGGAATTTAAAACAAGTCAAGTAAAAGTGAAGGACCAGTTTTCATATTTTAACACACAGCGTTTCTAAGACTAAATACCCTGCGATATACCCACAGAGTGAAATGCAAGTTGTAGGAATTTGAAAAAATAAATTTCAACTCAAACACTGTACCAATGAATGACCAATTTTCATATTTTAACACAGCATTTCTTAGACTAAATACCCTGCGATATACCCACAAGGTAAAACGCAGGTTGTAGGAATTTGAAAAAAAGTCAACACGAGCACTGTACATCAATGAAGGGCCAATTTTCATATTTTAACACATAGCATTTCTTAGACTAAATACTCTGTGATATACCCAAGGGCAAAACGCAGGTGTAGGAATTTATTCAAATAAAAAAGTCATTGTGGGTCAAAAACGTAAATCTGTGATCCGATTGAGGGTCTTTCCACTTTTCAACGGTTGCCCTTTTACCAGCCGGCTGCTGGCCCCTCACATCCACATGTGTCAATAACAGAGGTAGATGATCAACAGCCAGTGTAGGGGTGACATGTGGTTAGCATGTCGAGTCCCCCAGCCGTTATAGCTGGTTCCTCAACCTGGAGCCGCTACTTATTGTAGCTACCCAATTGCCTCACGATGCTGGGTGGGCACCGGTCCCATACTGGCCGAAATACCATGAGAAAATTTCTTCCCCATGGAGACTCGAACCAGCGCAAGTCCCGTAGCTCTGCGCCAAGGCTTCCTACCTTAACCGGTCGGCTACGGCGCGGGACAAATCTGTGATCCAAAGTTAAAATTCCTCTCCCAACAGGTCATCTTAATGAAAGGCATAGGGGTTAGGGATGGGACATGTAAAAGTACCTAGGTGAGAGATTAGAATACGATGGAGATGGAGATGAGAATGAAGAATCAATCTCATTCAATTAAACGGCAACTAATCATCATCAACAACAACAACACAGGATTAAGCCCAATGGCCTGTTCTGATCTCATTATAGGTTGAATTGGTCCTTCATCTCTTCAATGGTCTTCCCGACATTCTTCTCCCTTTTGGTTTATCCAATCCGGCCTTTGCTTTGAGATGAATCAGTAATACATGTCCCCTGACCGCGTTATGAGCGCTGTGCAGGGTAAGGATATTACAGGACTGCTTCTCAGAGCGTCTATTCATGCTCCTCTAAGTATTAACCCCTTTAGAGAGGGTTGCTGCTTCCGCCCCTTGAGCCGTTGTGATGATCGCCTGGTATCACGTCGCCTTGTAGACCGTTGCAGACTTCTGGCAGATGTCTCCCACGTTACGGACTATTCTTAGTTTCCTCTCACCTCTAACCAATCGGCAAGTTAGCAAAGCTAAACTTCCCCGATTTGGTCGTCTGGTTCATTGAGTACTCGGCGCCCCCACCACGTCGAGGTGATAGTCCACGGGGGGACGGCAACTAATAAACTCTAAAATTTAATAAAAGAAGTAATGAAACTAGGTGATAAAACAGCATAAATATCAGAATATATGAAAGATTTAATTTAGCGCAACAAACATAATATGTCAATAGAAAGCAAAATCCGCATATACAAAACGATAGTTCGACCAGTTATCGTATATGGAGCAGAAAATAGAGCTGATACAACAACAAAAACTAAACAAATAATAAGCACATGTGAAATGAAGATCTTAAGAACTATTCAGGGGAAAACATTTGATCTGCTTCTTCACTTCCCGGTTTAGGCATTAGTTGCCTGTTCCATCTTCACTAATAGGCATTATTTGATAAGATACGCAATACAGAAATTAGGGACAAATGTCATATTCAAGACATAACCAAATTTATTATAGTTAGACGAAAATATTGGAAATGTCATATAGAAATAATGGAAGACAATTGACTTGCAAAAAGAGCTAAAGAAGATAGACCAATGGATGGGAGAAGAACAAGAGGAATACCAACCAAGAGATGGATAGACAGTGCTGCACATCCAATATGTATTCCTCCGATGAGTGTTTTGGGAAATAGACAGGATGAAAATCCTACAAATTATGAATAAGAAGAAGAAGTAACAAATTAGGCTTAGTAATATAGGCCTATTGGTTTGAATTGTATGAACATAAATCAGAAATCGAGTGTGAACGAAACAGACTTTAGGCCTATTATAAAATCAATTGTTATTACGTAGTCTGTTAAAGGTATTTTTATCTTTTGTAAATCACTAATAAATCAACTATATTACATATAAACTATATTACATTATACAATATAAGGAAATTCTTTAGATAATAATGGCTTTAGATGTCACATATAATACAATAAGACAATCTACATATAACGTTTCCTTTGTATTTAGAGTAAATGCTATAGGAATAGCTAACAAATCTTGATAACATCAAACCGACTTGAGAAATGAAGCATGTGTGAGTAATACCTCACATTTATGTGTGTAATTTACTAACTTGTATAAAAACACGACACCATTCTTCAATACAACATTCTTTCCTGCAACAATGAAATAAATGCAGGTTATAGGTAAAATAATTAAATCGAAAAAAACATTACCTGAATAGAAGAAGACCTATAGCTCAATGATATTAAAAGGCTGTTAATTTATGCTGATGATGTAGTATTATTGGGCGACAGTGGAGAGAAACTAAGGCCAACGCGCGCACACACTGAGTAATACTAAGAAATTGGGACTGGAAGTAAACATCAATAAAACTAAATGTATGTTCACACATAGAAATATATCATGGAAATGGACAGTTAATAACAAATTAAGGAAATTTTGAAGAAGTGGCTGAATGCAAATACCTATAGGAACAATGATTACAAATAGGAATGTGATGCACAAAGAAATTAAACACTCTATTATGCATTGTAGCGACTCTTGTCGTCCCAACTTCTTTCAAAAAACGTTAAACTGAAAATATACAAAACTGTTATTCTCCCAGTTCCATTATATGGATGCGAAACATAGGATCTTACTTTAAGGGAGGAGAAAAGATTACGAGTAGGCCTATTTGAGAATAAAGCTCTTAGGAAACATTTTGGACCAAAGAGAGATGAATATACAGGCGAATGGAGAAGATGGCGTAACATCGAGCTGTATGATATTTATAGGAAATCAGATATAATAAGAACAGCTAGGTCTCGTAGATTACGATAGGTAGGAAATGTGGCACAGATGGGGAATGGAAGAAGGGAAATAGTTCTTGTAGGAAAACCAGAGGGAAAACGCCCAATCGGTAGACCATGAATGAGGTGGGACAATAAAATTAACTATGATTTGAGGGGAGTAGATTATATAGGGAATGATTGGAAAACATTAGTTCAGGATAGGGATATATGGAGAGCTTATATCCGCGGCCAGGAACGTATATAATTTTAGCTGTCGTAACTTATATAATGATTATATTAATTATAAATGATTTTAATAATCGGTTTCTTCTTGAAGGACAATTAATTGAAGTTGCATGAACGATTGCGCCTGCTATTATTTTAAATTACAATTACAATAAATCATATAACGAAAAACAGGAAAAACGTCTTTAAATTATTATATTGTCACCATTGATTTATTTTCCCTAAGAATATTAAGTCATTATAGAACCCCTGGGTTCGATAGTGCAGTGAGTTGGTTAATTCCGTTTGCATATTCTGTTTTTCTTAATTCAGATAAAAGTCTCACTTTACAGGTAGGCCTACTTTTTACATGCCACACGCCCCTCGGGCTTGCAGTGGCACGACTTGTTGGGAAAAAGATTTTAAACAATGGATCACACACATACTTTTTTGACCACACAAGGGCATGAAGGGCCTCTCCGTCTCCTCCGAGACGACACAAGACGAAACAACAATTTCACATACACATTCATACTATCAATACTAGTAAAATTCATATCAAATTCCGTTGAGGTGAAGTCATATGATGAAAGTTAAAAATTAAATTGTACCCGTTGGTAGGTGCCGTCGTCCTCAACTTTGTTAAACTATGTACCGGTATATAAAATTAACTGGAGCGCTTTCGGAAGTTATCTTCCATCTTCTGCAGGTTGAGCTTCTGCTACTCGTTGTTGTTGTTGTTGTTGTGTATGGTGATGTACAAACAGTTGGAGTATACATCACCATACACAAAATCAAGGAGTAGCAGAAGCTCAACCTGCAGAAGATGGAAGATATCTTCCGAAAGCGCTCCAGTTAATATTATAAACATATTTTAACAAAGTTGAGGACGACGGCACCTATCAACAAGTACAATTTAATTTTTAACTTTCATCACATTCATACTAAACTTGGTGAATATGATAGTGATGATTATTATTGCCAAATCATGCTCGGGGTCTGCTTAGGCCTTAACGTGCCCTGAAATTTGTCTTATAGGTGAGGAAAAATCCTGAAAAACCATCTCCGAGGAAATTTGTCCCGATCGTGATCCAACCCGGGTCTCTTGTGACCCTCAGACCAATAAGTGGACCCATTTCTTTATACACAGCTAAAAATCATAAATGTCTACGGTTCAGAGACTTACTTGCATATGAAAACGAATCACTCATATTTTTATATATTTTAATATAATTAAATATTTCTACTATATTTGAAACTACATGCCACTTAATGCAGTAATAATAATTGTCATAAGAGAAATATTATTAAATACTACTTATTTAGAAATTTTATCATAAGTAATGGCACGAGTGATTTCCAAAGTATCTATAAATGCACGACTCATGAAGTGAGGAGTGAATTTATCTAGATAATTTGGAAATCAAGAGTGGCATTTGTTAGGGCTATTTAACGAATAAAATTGAGCTGTTTTCTCACAAATCATTATTTAAATATAGTTATTTTAAAATATTTAATGTAAACGGAGATGTTTGAAAACAAATGAGAAACATTGTTTCATTTGTAGGCTACATCACTGCAACCAGATCATATTTATTGCCAAATAAAATCCCAATATTGTAAGAATTGCACCCTAGTGGAGAAAAAATGAAACCAATAATTACAGATTATTAATTATTTTCTGATGTCCTATGATGTAAATATGTTAATTTTATTTTTCTGCAACGTTAATTCCTGGGATATAATACGTTTAAAAAATGCAAACGGTGGTTTATTTTTTTATGGTACAATCAATTGCTACGAATGTTTTTCTATTATATCTCGCAAGCAGAATCTGGTTACATTCGTGCACTATATATGCCCTATACAATCTGGGAACTACTTAATAAAATGAAAGCAATAAAATGAATGTGATAAAATCGAGGTGAAAAACGACTGTGATTGGTTGTAAATCAAAATTCATTGAAATGTGATTGGACATTGACTGCCATTTGGGGCATGAGTTAAATAGTCACAATTAAATATTTCTACACTTTTTAGTTTTAATGTAAAGCTAAGTAAATAAGTCACTGACACTATCGAACCCGTATATTCAGGACCGCTCGAAGTTTTCCATACATCACTATACTGAGCTAATGTTTTCCAATGATTCCCTGTATAATCTACTTCCCTTCTTCTCTTAAGCCATGGTTAATTTTATTTTCCCATCTCATACTTGGCTTGCCTAATGGGTGCTGTCCCTCTGGTTTTTCCTACAAGTGGTTTTCACCCCTCTGTTATTCCCCATTCGTGCCATATGTCCTGCCCATCGCAGTCTACGAGACTTAACTGTTCTTATTCAATCTGGTTTCCCATACAGATCATGTAGCTCACTGTTCTCCGTTCGCCTGTATGTTCATTTCTCTTTGGTTCAAATGTTTCCCTAAGAACTATATTATTTTGTGTAAATCTACATCTCTTAATTTAGTAAAAATATTTTTTCATAATTGGAATATATCCCAGAATAATGAAAAAAGGTACATTTGTTCACATTAGATAATCAGGTATGTTTTTGTAACTGACACAGAATTTCCAAGATATCTAAAAGCTTCTGACAAAGAGTCAAGAACTAATTCCATTCATTCGACATAATAAATATAGATAGACACAGTAAGACACTAAAGACTTGGGTATAGGGTTCCATAAAGTAAGATTGATTTTTAAAACCAGTATGGTTACATCGTCTACAATGAAATAGTAGAAATATGACAACCCCACGCTGTTAAAGTAGTTTGCAGCTTCCTTTTCCCATTTATTCAAACTTGATGGGAGATTAAACTTTATGATTAAAATAAAATTTATATAAAAGTAAAATTTTAATATGTGTAATATTTATATATTTTAAATAATGTTTATATAGCCTATTGCTTCATATTTTGACACATTACATGTATGTATGTTGTCCACTTCTAGCCGCATTTTAACCTAATATAAAATGATATATACTTTGTAAATTTATCCTTCTATCATTATCATCATCATCATCATCTTCAAGGTATGGGCCTGTTGGCCCGTTCCACTCCCCGGTGCACTATATGCTGCAGGTGCAGGTCGTCTTTCCAACGACGTTTTGGTCTTCCTACATTTCTTCTGCCTAGTGGCCTATAATGAAGCAGCTGTTTTGATAAACGATTATTTGGCATTCTTTGTATATGTTCAAACCAATTACGTTTATTTCTGTGTATTCTCTCGTTTATATTATGTATTTGTAATTCATCTCTGATACCTCCTTCTATCATTATATATACTGTTATTATAAATATTACATCCAGCTTTCATTTACATTGCGGTTTAATTGGAATACAAACACAATATTCTTAGGACATAGATATTTTAATGCTGTTAGTGCCCTTTTTAATTATACCATTATTCTAATTATTATAAGGGTGATTATTCTTGCCACATTATGCCTCATTTTCTGTATAACATAAATTTATTTCATTAATTTATTCATACGAAAATTACCTCTCATGTTGACTTTATTATAAGGGCTGATTATTCTTGTCACAAGTTTCCAAGCCGTTAAGTTAGTTTGAAAGTAACTAGGCCTATAGCTTAGCAGCAAACAAACTGCAGTTGTGCTGCGCATGCGATAGAATTCAATGACATAATGTTCCTCTACCAGTCAGCTTCAGCGGCGTTTCCCGTGATCACAAGATTGAAGGCGTTCAATTACATCAGCATTATTGTTATTGGTTACCATTGTTTTGCCGTATATACCAACTAATCGGCCGCTGTGGACTAGTGGTTATGCTCCATGCCTCTGGTCCCGGGAGTCGCGGGTTCAAACCCGGCCGGGGTCGATGGATTTTTAGGACGGAAAAATTCAAGGAGCAAGTCCTCCGGGAGGGACTTTAAAGCCGTGGGTCCCGAGTCTAAAGATTTGGCTCGTAAAAGATCCTTAAGCCAGATTAAAAAGGCATCTAAGACATCTAAGCAAAATTTACCGAATTGTCCCGTCCTAGTAGTACCTTGGTTTCCTAGATGTCAGTACGAGGCGGAAGCTGACCTCGGGCCACTCCAATTACATCTATACGAAAACAAGTGTAGCTAAATTAGTATGTTTCAATTTTTTCCGTGTAGGGGAGAGAGCGCCTAAGTCTTGTTGAGGGAAACAAGAGCTTACAAAAAAAATATATACGAACTAAAGTGCTGCTGCATGATGGGCTTGGACGCTGAAAAGGAGGGGCAGAGGAGAATATCGTTCAGAGGAGAGACATATGTACATTCACGGCAACAATGTATTATCACTGCATTTTATTTACTGTGGAGTTGTGGTAGATTAAAACGTTCTTTTTTAACGCATGAGAGACACGATGGAACGGTGAGTTTTCAATGCATTACTTTACATCAAATTTATTCCTATACCTCTTCCGAGTTAAGTTCCAGTTGTAATGTATGACTGCATTCTCATTGGTCGATTATTGGTTTTTACCTTTAAGCGTGTAAAAAATATAGTTCGCTCTCAATAATTCGAAATAAATAAATATAATAAAAATATATGTTAACTAGCACATGTTTATATAAGTTATATGGGAAAATTTTAAAATATATAATTACAATTTCAATACATTAAATAACCATTGTTTTATTCTTACGCATGCGCAATGCTGAATACGTTGGAATTTCAGTTATTTTAAATGAAAAAATCCTGTAGAATTACTTAAACATTGCAAAGCAAATAATTTGAAAAGCGGAGAGAAACAAATTATTTTGACTATTTAACTCACGCCCCAAATGGGAGTCAATGACCAATCACATTTCAATGATTTTCGATTTACAACCAATCACAGTCGTGTTTCGCCTAGAATTTACCAACAAAGTTTATCATAATAAAGAAAGCACTTTTTAACATTCTGAATAGGTCATAGCATTATTTTGCAGTGACCGACTCCGTAAGAGAAACGGCTACCAAATTGTATATATAGTGCATGAATGTCAACACTTAGCGCATGCAGGAGTTAATATAAAAAACATTTGTAGCAATTGATTATACCACCAAAAAAGAACCCACTGTTTGCACTTTCTTAAATGTATTTTTTCCCAGGTAATAACATTCCAGAAAAATATAATTGTCATATTTACATCATACGACATCAGAAATGAATTAATATACAGTTTGATGTGTTTCATTTTTTCTCCACTAGAGTGCATTCTTACAATATTGCGTTCCTTTGGCAATAAATAATAATATGATCTGGTTGCAGTGAGAACAAAAGAAGCAATTGAAGCGTACCAATCGGTTCACATGTTTTCAAACATCGCCGTTTACTATATATATTAAAATAACTATAGTTGAATAATGATTTGTGAGTAAACAGCTTAATTGTATTCGTTAAATAGTCCTAACAAATGCCACTCTTGATTTCCAAATTATCTAAATAAATTCACTCCTCACTTCGTGAGTCGTGAATTTTGGAAATCACTCGTGGCATTACTTATGAATATTTTCGATCAGTTCAGTGAAATATATCTCACATTAACCACTGAGGAAAAGGATGAAAATAACAGAATTTATAGATGCATCAACATGTAGCACATATTCAGCTCGTAGTGAAATTGTTAATAAAGGATATTCATCGACATCAAGGAAAAACCGTGAATGTCTGATTAAATAGGCTCATATATAATTTATTGTCTTATGTAATGCCACGAGTGATTTCCAATTTATCTAGAAGATTTGGAATTAAGATTGACATTTGTTAGGACTATTTAACGAATCAAATTAAGCTGATTACTTACTAATCACTATTTAAATATAGTTATTTTAAAATATTTACACATTTAATGTAAACGGCGATGTTTGAGAACAAATGAGAAACATTTGGTTATGTTTCATTTGTTCATCCACTGCAACTTGATCATATAACTTACTGCCAAATAGGATCGTAATATTGTAAAAATGCACTCTAGATGAGAAGAAATGCAACATATCAAATTGTATATTATAACCAATATTATAGGTTATTACTTTTTAGTAAAAACTCAGTAAAATCATTATTTATACACACAATTATCATCATCATAGTACATTCACGAATTTAGGCCATTTGTTGACCTGTTTCGGCCTCAAGAGAAACACCATCCAGAAGTCTTTTGAGTGGACGTCCTGGTCTTCTTCTTCCTGCAGGTTGATACACAATTATTGAACATACAATTATCAAACGTGTAGTTCGAAGGAATCTGTTCATTATTTGCTGTATTCAACGTATTTGTTGGAGAGTCAGTCACTGCAAAATAATGTTCTGACCTGTTCAGAATATTAAAAAGCAGGAACTTTCTTTATTTTGGTAAACATAATTCGATAAACATCGAGGTGAAACACGACTGTCAGTGATTATAAAACAAAATTCATTGAAACGTGATTGTCTATTAACTCCCATTTGGGGCATGAGTTAAATAGGCCCTAGTCATAAATAAGAAATGGAAGTTTCTAATTATTGGCACCATCTTACCTAATATTTAGACTTTTTTCCGTAAAATATGATGCTGCCTAAGAACAATGTTTCTATCGTATACAATTTAGTCATATGGCGGATAAAAGTAGTAGCACGGTTTCCCCAATAGACGTACTCGGGCCAAGTAAAATTACTAGACATGTTTCTTTACAGTACAACTGGAACTTAGCCCGGAATTAGTATACAGTAAAAGTTCCTTATTCGCAGTTTCCCTTATTCGCCTTTTCCTTATTCGCGGTTAAATAATCGCGATACAGTTTCTGTATTCGTGGCTAGAAATTACTTTATTCGCAGATCCAGTCGGTTATTAGAAGGATTAGTATCCTTTATTAACGCACCAGCAATTTTTTTTACTGCAGGCACGTGCCAAGGCGGCTTTTAGAAAGAGTGGTTCAAACCAAATGGATTAATTAATATCAAAGTAAAACAATCCTTATTGTCACTAAGCCTAAAGTTTGTTGTTAAAAGCCACCGCCGCAGTATTTCACGCGCCGCTATGTCCGTTGATAATGCCGCCCTCGCCACGATCGGAGTTTTATTGTTTAAACTTGTCATTCGTTGCACAATAATTCTGATTGAATAACAAGTGTCTCTTCTGCATTGTTGCCAATTTATAATGTCGAGCAAAAGGAAAAAAAAATGTTTCGAAGCGAAAAAATGTAGTGTTGCCGCTTAAAGTAAAAATAGAAAAATAGAAATGATTGACCGTTTATACGCGTTGGCAAGTCGTTTGCTTCTATATCACACTGTTTCAATGTTAATCCATCAAGAAATCCGATGACAAAATAAGGAATTTTATCGCAGAATCACAGCTGAATAACTGCCTTAATTGAAAGACCTTTTAAAAGTGGCAAAACAGGAAAAACATACTAAGTTCTATAAGTCCTTGCCTAAACCTGACAGTAATAATTAATGAAAATTGTTCAAAATTTCTCATTAATCGATTTTATTTTATTTTATTTTATCTTGTAACGTTAGAACGTATTCCCTATATATACATACAAATCACCATTCCATATTCGCGGTTTCTTTATTCGCTACATATTTACGGAATATATCCCCCGCGAATAAAGTGCTTTTACCGTAGTATATAATTTTATTCCGATACATTATTTCGACCCGAAGTTAAACCAAATAACGTAGAAAAAAACAATATTTCAAGACCAGTGTAAACATTTTATTTTTAAAACTTGTTTTAACTTCTGGATTGATCATTTGAAATAAATCGAATAGCTCTTGTTCTCCCTCCGGTTTCTGAAATAGATTCCGTTCCAGTCGAGAAGACACTTTTATAGGCAATGACGGTAACGAAACAAAAAACAATCACTGAACGAATCAAGTGCAATATTGGTGACGTGAAGAGAGTCTGAAAGAGTTCGTTTTGGAGCCGGGATGGATCCCTAGGGATCCACAACACACATTCACTAGAAACACCCTTTTATTTCTTCTTATTCTTCTACAAGAGAAAAGATGCAGTTAGAAAGGTTTAAATTCACCATGTTTTATAACTACACCAGTTTCAACTTCTTTAAACTCAAGTCTTTCCATTTACTACAAACTTCCATGATGCAGATTACTAGCCAATTCCGACGGAATGATGCAATTGAGGTTGTTCCCATTAATAATTTTTTATAATTCTTTCAGAATTTCACTGATACTATCTAGTACAGTCTAAAAATAACTATAACCAAAATTTATATATATATATATATATATATGTATATAAAATTGCAATTATTGACAATTGCAAGTTAGATATATTCCAACTTAAATTCTACCCCCCTTAAAGATAAAACTTTTAAAGAAATTTGAGGCCAACCGGAACCTTTATAAATATTATAATAATTACACATATACTATAGGAACATTTTAAGTTACCTTCCCATATATATATATATATATATATATATATATATATATCTTATATGATAAGGAAAATAAGTGATCGGACGGGATTTGAACCGAAACTCTGGATTGATACCCCAGTGCGCTACCGATTACGCTACCGAGCAAATCTAGTACAAACATTCATTTTTCTTATATATAGGCTATATATAAAAATTACGTGTCACGTTGTTTGTCCGCGATGGAATCCTAAACTGCTGAACCGATTTTAATAAAATTTTGCACACTGTATGCTGTTTGGTCCAACTTGAGACCTACGTTGTTTATAACAAAATTTATAGTCGCATTATTTTTATTGCAAATTATTTGTTTATTATTTAACAAAGAGTTATAATTATCTGTGAGTTCCATACGATTCTAACAGAGGACGGTGTAAGGTAATTAGTTTATTATTTAACCAGGTGGCTGTGCTTTGTGTTGCAACCGCAAATTTCAATTGAATTACAAATATTGATTATTTCATAATTTAGGTGTGTTCAGTGTTTATTTTATTTTCAATATATTGATAATAATATTAATTTCGTGTGTAAGTATTAGTTTTAAGTAATCTGGCTGAAAGACAGCAAATTAATTTAAATTTAACTGGACCGAGAAGGGGCATTGAACAATATGGCGAATCAGTTCTAGAGACCATGAATGATAAGATATCAAGTGAATTTCCGCAAACTGGTATAGGCCTACGTGACATAAATCTTACATTTAAGAAGAATGTCAATTTAAAAACATATGAAGGTCCTAAGGAACGGAATAACAGAACTGTAAGTAAGTCTGTTAGTTATAATAATATGCCTAATATTACAGAAACAATCTCCATGCCTCAATTAAATGAAAAATAAGATGACTATAATATATCACAAGATGATATTACTATACAGAGACTTCTTGATGATGATGAGAATCCAAACTGCCAACAAGTTCGTAGAAAAAAAACGAAAATATAATGAAATCAACATGCCTCCTCAAAATATTCCATCAATAAATGTATGTAATCCTTATGATACACTTATGGATGATACTGAGAATGCAGACAACATAAATTCATCTCAATCAACAAAACCATACGAAAAAAATTAACGTAAAAATAGCTATAGGCGATACGAAGTTCGCCGGGCCATCTATATATATATATATATATATATATATATATATATTATCTATTATTACGAGATGTAGCGCTAACTCATCCACTGCCACCTAGTAGCTCCTATAACAAGTAAGCAAAGTAAAGAAAATATTTTTACTTTATAGCAGTGATGTTTATCGATGTTATATTTTTTTTTACATTGAGCAATGCAAGCTTAATATGACATGATAAAAAAAATAAATGCTCGGACGGGATTTGAACCCGGACCTCTGGATTGATACACCAGTGCACTACCGATTACGCAACCGAGCAAATATTTTTTTCTTATCATGTCATATTAAGCTTGCATTGCTCAATGTCAAAAATATAATTATAACATCGATAAAGCGTCACTGCTATAAAGTAAAAATATTGTCTTTAATTTGCTTACTTGTTATAGGAGCTACTAGGTGGCAGCGGAGACCGACTTCCCTCTACATCTCGTAATAATAGAGAATATATATATATATAAGAAAAATGAGTGTTTGCACTAGATTTGATCTGTAGCGTAATCGGTAGTACACTGGTGCATAGTCCAGAGGCCCGGGTTCAACTCCCGTCCGAGCATTTATTTTTCATATCATGTCATTTTAAGCTTGCCGTCTATGCATAGAAAATTGAAAGAAGGAACAGAAAAGGAAGATCAAGAACAATCTGGAAGAACAACATTCAATATGCAATGAGGAAATTTGGTGTACTAGATGAAGACAAAAAACAGAGAATGATGGAGAACTTTAATTAAGGGAAATTTGTGAATGTTCGTTCCAAACTGATAGTCTGTAAGTCCGTAGTCATTTTTATTTATTTATTTATTTTTAATTTGCTTAGATCAGTTGGAACACAATTCATAATTTGTTAACATGTCTGAAGAAGGTACAGTGTACCGAAACAGCTGTCACTGAATTATATAATAAATATGAAAATCAAATAAAACTACGTTTTATTTTTATTTAATTAATACTAGGATTGGTTGGAGAAAACCCTCAATGATGAGGAAAATTCTCAAAATGAATGATTAAGCGTGCATTGCTCAATGTCAAAAATTTAGTTATAACATATATATATGCCAATAGATTTTTTCGAATTTATCCACAATACAGTGGTTTTCCGTCACGGTGAAGAAATTCACCTTCTCCTGTTGTGGCGGTCCTAAACATCCTCATTTCTAAGTACCATTTACTCGTATTTCTTCTCACACCGTCCATCCAACGTTCTTTAGGTCTTCCCTTTCTTCTTTTCCTATTTGTTTTCCACTCCAAGATCTTCTTAGGGATTTTATCAGATGCCATTCTCTTGAGATGTCCATACCACCTTAATCGTCTCTCTTCAATTGTCTGTAGGCCTAATATATTTCTTTCAAACTACTACAAGAATAGACTAATAGCTCTAGAAATGGATTATTTACGCAGAAGTGCCAGAAAGTCAAAATTAGAACATGTCACAAACAAGGAAATTAGATATATAATGGAAGCAGAAGAAAGCATAATTGAAAGAATTGAGGAGAAGGAATTAAAGAGGTTAGGACATGTTTTAAGAATGGAAGATGAGCGATGGTCAAAGCAACTATATCAATGGCATCAGACCAGAAGGAGGAAGAGAGGGAGACCGAAGTTAACATGGAAGGAAAATATGAAGACATTAATGCAAGCAAGAGGGCTAAGCATCGAAGATGCCAAAGATCGTAGGCTTTGGAGGTAGGCACGGGAAGACGGCAGCAGCTGTAAAAACCCGAAGATAGATAGATAGAAATTTCATAATTTCCCCAATTTCAACGTTTCTAGTTTTTTTTTCCTCTCATCTGGACTTCCGCGATGATCTCCAATAATCCATCTCTGTTGCTAATAACTTATGTATATTTATATGTAGGCTTATGTGTGTGTTTCCGTTAACACTTATGGCATTAACACGTGTTTTATCCAAATCAAACTTGGTATATAGAATCAATTAAAACTTCATATTTATTAAAAATCATTTAATTAAATAATTAACATCGAGTTCTTTGCCAGCAAAATCAGACAATGAAGTGTAGGAGTTGACCTGAAACGAAAATTTAAAAAATCGCACTAGCTGTCGCAAGCTGACAATAAAAAAACAAAATATATTAAAATTACAGGAATAATAATAATAATAATAATAATAATAATAATAATAATACTTTTGTATTGTAAGCCCATGTTTTCCCTTTACAGAGATTTGGGCGCTCTCCCTCTACAGGGAAGAATTTGAACCATACTCATTTAGTTACACTTGTTTTCGTATAGATGTCATTTTTGAGTGGTCCGTGGTCAGCGTTCCGCCTCATACTGACATCTAGGAAACCAAAGTAGTACTAGGACAGGAAAATTCGGTAAATTTTGCTTAGAGGCCTTTTCATTCAGGTTTAAGGATTTTTTACGAGCCTGAAAATCTTCAGACTCGGGACCCATGGCTTAAAGTCCCTCCTTGAGGACTTGCTCCTTGGATTTTTCCGTCCTAAAAAATCCATCGACCCCGGCCGGGTTTGAACCCGCGACCCTCGGGACCAGAGGCAAGGAGCATAACCACTAGTCCACCGCGGCCGACTAATAATAATAATAATAATAATAATAATAATAATAATAATGATAATGATAATCCATCCATAGTAATTCTGTCCGAAGGCAGGTCCTTCACTGCAATCATAGCATTTTCATGATGATTATGATGATAATGATAAGGATAATGATGGCCATATGATTTCGGGGACCGTTTGGGCCTTAAAGTTTCCTGGCATTTGTCTTACAGATGAGGAAAACCCCCGATAAAAACCTCACCCAGAAAAACTGCCCCGACCGGGGATGTAACCCGGGCCCGCTGCGTGACAAGGCAGCACGCTACCTCGAGACCACAGCGGTGGATAATAATAATAATAATAATAATAATAATAATAATAATAATAATAATAAATAATAACATATAAAATTTGATTAAATAATTGGCCTGGTAAGGAAAGTGTAAAATATATAAGAATAATAAAAATATACCTACATAGTTATATACTATATTGTCTAAGGAAATATATAGTGAGCTTTTTTTTAACTGTTCTTGAGTCGGGCAGTCCTTGATATAAGAGTGGAGGGATTCCAAATTCGGGTGGTTGAAACAACTTTCTAACGTGTGTTTTAAGTTATGGTGGGAAGATAGTGAATGGAAACGAGTAGAAATATTGGTATTTAGCTGATATAGCATGAAATAAATTCAGTGATAGTGTCTTCTTTATGGAAACAACCTTATTGTAATGTGAACAGATGTCCACTGCTATGGGTGCGTAAAGCTGGATATTTTTGGTTCAAATCCCGATTCAGGCAGACAATTTTCTCTTTTGTAGTAATAAAAGGAAATGAGATAGGATGATGCGTGAGATATAAAGTTGTTATACTTAGTTTAGAGGTGTTGAAGTATGTGAAGTTAGGATGGATAACTGTAGGTTTAATAAATTGATTTTTATGGAACAAGGGAAGTGGGGTAAGAATGTTTGGAGTGTGTGATTTAGAGCAATTATTGCAATGGGCACGCAGGGATTGCAACATGCTGGTGTCATTTGCTTACAGAACACGTCACGCCAATCCCTCGTATTCAGATTTGTGGCTTTATCTATCATACAGTCACAGTCCCATCCAATGCAAATTAACCACTCTTTAACATATTCAATTCAATCTTCAATTAGTTAAGTATTCATTTATTTAATATTTCATGAATGCACAGCGCATACGAAGAAGAATGTATAATTATAAACCAAAAGGGAGAAGAATGTTGGGAAGACCATTAAAGAGATGGAAGGACCAATTCGACCTATAATGAGATCGGAACAGGCCATTGGGCTTAATCCTTGTTGATGATGATATGTCATCATCATCTCCTTTATCTCCTGTCTGGAACATAGCGTCGCCAACGGATTACTATTCATCAGCATCATCATCAACAACAAGGATTAGGCCCAATGGCCTGTACCGATCTCATTATAGGTTGAATTGGTCCTTCCATCTCTTCAATTGTCTTCCCAACGTTCTTCTCCCTTTTGGTTTATAATTATACATTCTTCTTGGTATGCGCTGTTCATTCATGCGTAGTACGTGCTGAAGATACGCATTTTGGTAATATGTTATTCTTTCACAGAGATTAAATATATTAAGTTCTGTTCTTATATCTTCGTTTTTCTTTTTATCGGTCCTTTGGTATCCTGCTATTGCTCTCAACATCTTCATTTCAACAGCCTCTATTTATTTAATATCTGCCGTTGTTAATGTCCAGGTTTCACATCCATATATAGGCTAAGAGATGGAACTGCCAATACTATTCTGATTCAAATTCTTCGCTTCCCTCCAAGTTTTCTCTTTCTTTGCAATTTCTTCAAGGATGGTTCTGTTCCGTTTCTATTTCGGTCTGCCTCTTACCCTGTGTCCTTGCGGGTTCTAATCCAATGATATTCTTACAATCCAAACATGCTATTTTCTTAATGTATAGGGTGTTTCACATATTACACAATCTTTAAAATGCAGTAATTAAGTCAAAAACGAATCTAAATAAAACAATATGTTTAATGATCACCTACATACACACATTTAAGTGGGGAAAATTATATCAGGCATATGTCCACCTCCACTGTCTCGGCAGGTAGATACTCGGTCTATGAAGTTCGTGATGACCCTTTTACAGACATCTCTGTTGATGTCGTTGATGTCACGTCGATTTTCTTCTTAAAGTTGGTGAACTGTTTGGGGGTTGTTCACGTAGACTTTGGACATGTCACAATCCCGCACCGTACCCCATGAAAAATTCCCTCAGTCTGTGATCTCAATTCTAGGAATGACTCTCAGATCTTATGATCCCACTCCATGTGACTTATTTTTATGGGGTTATGTGAAGTCCAAAGTATACGTGAACAAACCACAAACAGTTCTCCAACTTAAGGAAGAAATTCAACGTGTTATCAACGACATCAACAGAGATGCCTGTGAAAAGGTCATCACGAACTTCATAGACCGAGTAACTGCCTGTCGAGACAGTGGAAGTGGACACATACCTGATATAATTTTCCGCATTTAAATGGGTGTGATGCAGACGAAAAATAAAAAATATGTTTTTTTTTATTTCGATGCACTTTTGACTTAATTATCGCATTTTTAAACATTGCGTAATATATGAAAGACCCTATATGTCCTATCCAGTTCCATTTCCGCCTTTTTATTTCTATTTCTATTTCTTTCTGGTCATTTTTTTCTTTTTTCCATAATTCTTTATTTGATACTGTTTCTGGCCACTTTATTCTTAATATTTTCTTTATCTTCTTCTTCACTTCACGGTCTAGGCAAACTGCCTGTTCTGCCTCACAGTTGTTCTGTCCATCTTTTCACTGGCCTTCCTACGTTCCTTGAACCCCTTGGCTTGTAGTTAAATGCTGCTTTTGATAATCTTGTTACGTTCATTCTTTCTACATGTCTAAACCATTTTTCTCTATATCCTTTGATATTATCATTCAATGGATACATATTTAACTCTGTTCTAATATCTTCATTCTTTATACGATCCATTCTTGTGCATCCCTTTGTTCTTCTAAGGAAGTTCATTACTACGCTTTGTATTCTACTTTGTAATTTTTTGGTCATTACCCAAGTTTCATTCTCATAAAGTAATGCAGGAACTCCAAAGTTTTATAAAACTTCAATCTAGTATCTCTTCTTGTTTTGTTCTTTAATGTTCTATTTATAGTTCCACATATCATTTGAAATCTTGACAGGTTCATATTTACGTCTCTTTCAGTTTTTGTGTTTATAATAAAATTACAGCTCAAATAATTAAAATTTGTTACTTGTTCCAGAGGTTTGTTGTCTATTACGATTTTTGATCTTATATGTTCACTTCCCCAAAATGTCATTATTTTCGTTTTTTTTCTTTTGATATTTTAAAATTATATTCTTGGCATAACTGATTTAGTTGATGTAAAGAGTACTTCAAATTATTTTCATATTCTTTATGCCTACTTATTTCAAGTTTATATATGTTATTAGTATTTATATATGGCAAATGTATTTTAATAGATATTTACAAATACCTGCAATTTATTTTCTATGATTTTACTAGTTTTCCAGAATTCGCAAGAAAATAATAGCATAAATTTAACGTTACTGTTAGAGATTTTCAATTTTGTAGTTCTCGAGATAAAGCATAATTTCCATATTGGATATAACTGGACAAATGCATTCTTAATTCTATATTTGACATCAAGGACTATCATTTGTAGCAAGGACACATCCTTGATATATAAATTCCTCAACAGTATCAATGCATTTATCTATTCTATCTATCTTCGGGTTTTTTACTGCTGCTGCCATCTCCCCGTGCCAAACCTCCACAGCCTACGATCCTGGGCATCTTCAATGCATAAGTCCTCTTGCTTGCATTACTGTCTCCATGCTTTCCTTCCATGTTAACTTTAGTCTCCCTCTTTTCTTCTTTCCGCTCGGTTGTCATTGATATAGCAGTTTCGGTCATCGATCATCTTCCATTCTTAAAATATGTCCTAACCATTTTAATTCCTTCTCCTCAATTCTTTCTATTATGTTTTCTTCTCCTTCCATTATGCTTCTAATTTCCTTATTTGTGACATGTTCTAATTTTGACTTTCTGGCACTTATGCGTAAATAATCCATTTTTAGAGCTATTAGTCTAATCATTTATCAAAAATCGATCTCTTTTCTTCTTTTCAATCTCATTTCTTTTGTTTTTTTTTACACTTATCTTTGTAAGTACATTTTTTATTTCTGTTAATAAAAGATTTACTTTATTTTGCACATCTTCAAAGCGTTGTGACAATAAACATACATCGTCATCAAAATTTAATATTTAATATTTGATAATTATTATACTTCTTCCGAGCTAAGTTCCAGTTTAAATGTAAACAAACCAAATGATTCCATTTTCATTGGTCGAACAATTTTTTTACGTGAAAGAAAATGTAGTTCACTCTCTAACATTCGAAATAGAAATAAAAAATAGATATTATCTAGCATATATCTGTATACGTAATATGGGAAAATCTTAAAATATATATTTACATATTAATACAATAAACAAACTTTGTTTTAATCTTACGCATGCGCAGTGTAAAATACGTTAGAATTTAAATTATTTCAAAATTCCAAAATTTCTTTAGAATTTCTTAAACAATGTAAAACAAAGCATTTGACAAGTGGAGAGAAACACACTATTTTGAATATTTTCAAAGAGTTTAGTGAAAAATATTCCACATTAAATATTGAGAGTATGGTGAAAATAATAATTAGAAATGCATTATATAATGGAAATGGACAGCTAATGACACATGAAGGAAAATATAAGGAAGTGGCTGACTTCAAATACCTAGGAACAATAACCACAAACAGGAATGAGATGCACAAAGAAATTAAACATAGGCTCTATTCTGGAAATGCTTGCTATTTTGCATTACAGAGAATCTTCACGTCCCAACTCCTTTCAATAAACGTTAAACTGAAAATATAAAAAACTATTATTCTACCAGTTATATTATATGGATGCGAAACATGGACTCTTACTTTAAGGGAGGTAAGGAGATTACGAGTATTTGAGAATAAAGTCATTAGGAAAATTTTTGGACCCAAGAGAGATGAACAGACAGGTAAATGGAGAAGACTATAACAGTGAACTACATGGTCTTTATAGGAAGCCAGATATAATAAGAACAGTTAAGACTCGTAGACTGCGATGGGCAGGACATGTGGCACGAATGGGGGGGAATGAAAGACGTTCATGGAAGCTTCTTGTAGGAAAACCAGGGGGAAAACGCCCAGTTGGTAGACCAAGAACAGGGTGAGTGAATAACATTAACTATGATTTGAGGTAAATAGATTATACAGGGAATAATTGGAAAGCATTATCTCAGGATAGGGATGTATGGACAGCTTATGTCCGTGCGGCCCTGAACCTATGGCTTCGACAGTGCCAGTGAGTAAGTAAGTAATGGTGAAAATAACATCAGAATTTACAGGTCAGTCAGCATGGAATACGAATTCTGCTCATAATAAAATTGAACCGGCAAATGAAGGTTATCTATTTACATCATTGAAAAAGCGTAAACTTCTAATTAGTTAGGCCCATGTATAATTTTTGTCATTAAATAAATAAGAAATGGAGGAAGCTCCTAATTATTGGCACCATCCTATGTTGTATTCAGTCTTATTTCCTGTAAAATACGATGTTGCATATGAACAATGTTTCTATCGTACACTATTCAGTCATATGGCGTTTAAAAGTAGTACCACCGTTTCCCCATAGACGGAGTCCGCGGAATAATACTTTATGCAAGTTTGTTGACAGTACAACTGGAAATTAGCTCGAAATTACTATAGTAATTGTGAAGACAGAAAGTATGGTGATCTTATAACTGATTTATCCAATAACAGTTATAACTGTTCACAATTGTCTATCACAATAATTAAACTACAGGGTGTACATAAAAGAATATAGCGATTTTAAAGATGTTGAATTATACTTTAACTAAATATGACAGAAACAAAACTCATGTTAAATGAAAGAGTAACATCCCCAGTTAACATTATAAGTTCACAGGTGTTCAATGTGAGCCCTGTTTGTTACATGACACACATCCAACATGTAGGTGCTAATTCTTCCCATTAATGAGCATGTCTGGATTGATGGCAGCAACAGCTTCTTGAATCTTGTCTCTCAACTCGGACAGGTTAACAGGTAAGGGAGGCACGTAAACTCTGTCCTTTACAAAACCCCAAACGAAAAAAAAAATCGTATGGGGTGAGATCTCGTGATTTCGGAGGTCACTGGAGATAAGTCCTGTCATCTGGACCAAATCCAGTAATGACAGTGTGGAAGATCTTACGAAAACGCTTTACATATGCGCTCCTGCCGTTTACAATTGTTACAGGCTCTAAAGCTTACTGATTAAGCTGACTTTGCGCTTGAAATGTTGCAGCAGCAACATTCTCCTCAGACACTCTTGGTCGTCCCACACTTTTGCCTTTACAAAGACAACCGGTCGTTGCGAATTGATATGCCATCGACGGATGTTGTTGGCATTAGGGAGGGGGGATCACGATTAAACTGCCTACAAAACACACGTTGAACTGTCACAACTGATTTACAACTCCCAAACTGCAAAACACAAAACGCTTTCTGTTGAAGAGTTGTCATCTTTGTTATTATTGTTGCCATAGAAACTAAACAAAAGAAAGCTATCCGTTCACTCACACAACTAAAACTATCTTCTTTCCTGTTTCATTTCAGTCTACACACAACTTTCTACGCCTCATGTGAGTGATAATATAATTACTTGAAACTATTATATTATTTTATGTACACACTGTATTATTTCAGTAGTTGATAAATTACCTACAAAAAGACAAATAGAAGATTATATTGAGTATTGACGTGAATACCGATACGTCTTTAAATTTGCGTCCACAGTGGGAGGCAATTCTAGTTTTCCTCAGCAAATTGATTTTATGGTTCGATTTTACAGCTTATCAAAGTCAATCTTACTCTTTTTAATTAATTGCTATATGTCAAGTTTGGCTCCGAAAAAAAAGCAAAACATTACTACTGGTGCTCTAAATAAGTCATATAATTCATCATTGTATCTTATCTCCAGTTTGCTCTGTCATTTATATGCCCACCGCTGTGGTCTCGAGGTAGCGTGCTGCCTTGTCACGCAGCGGACCCGGGATCGATCCCCGGTCGGGACAGTTTTTCTGGGTGAGGTTTTTATCGGGGTTTTTCCTCACCTGTAAGACAAATGTCAGGAAAACTTTAAGGCCCAAACGGTCCCCGAAATCATATGGCCATCGCAATCATCATTCATATTCATCTTAGATTAAGTTTAGGATTAGGGACTCTCCTGGCGCACGACTATCATCATCACCCATCATATCATCGGGGCAACGTAACCCCGCATTCCAGGCGCCCCTACCTCAGAAGTGGATTACAAATACGCCATGCCAGGAGAGAACACCAGGAATGTCGAAAGACAACCTGCGGCATTTGCAAAAAAAAAAATATTTTCCTTTCAAATCTATTTAACATATCTTCAGTTTTATTTATTACAACACATGTTTCAGTTCTATACAGGGTGTAACTAAATTCCCATTATAGACTTTGAGGACGTTTAGAGGGGGCCAAGGCGGTTAGGTTTAGCAAAAGAACTCATTTCTGTAAACGTACCATTTTCTGGCTACACGTAAGCAACATACCACAACACACGTTCAAATCTCCCGCATTTTCGACGCCAAAGACCCTACACGTTCTTCCGATTGACCCAGCTAGATTACTAGATTTACGAGGCATCTGAGGAAGACCTACTGGTGCGGGTTATGGCTGCGGCGGATATAAGGATTGGTGATCGTGTGAACTAGAACATGGTAGGCCTAGGGAGTTATCCTATCTGTGTTGACGTAGGTGGTCATCACATCGAGCCCTTTTTGTGGACCCAAACGACAAGGAGCAGGCGTCAGTGAGAGCAACGTGCGTTATAGTATTTTTCGTGTAACGGAAAAACGGCACGTTTCCGGACACGAGTTCCTATGCTAAACGTAACAGACTTGATCCCCACTACATGTTCTCAAAATCTGCAGTGGGAATTTAGTTTACGAGTTTATGGTCTTATTATGGTTTTAATAATTTGAATCTTATAATTTTAGCCGAGCGGTTAAGGTAGGAAGCCTTGGCGCAGAGCTACGGGACTTGCGCTGGTTCGAGTCTCCATGGGGGAAGAAATTTTCTCATGGTATTTCGGCCAGTATGGGACCGGTGCCCACCCAGCATCGTGAGGCAATTGGGTAGCTACAATAAGTAGCGGCTCCAGGTTGAGGTAACCAGCTATAACGGCTGGGGGGCTCGACATGCTAACCACATGTCACCCCTACACTGACTGTTGATCATCTACCTCTGTGATTGACACATGTGGATGTGATGGCCAGCAGCCGGCTGGTAAAAGGGCAACCGCTGAAAAGTGGAAAGACCCTCAATCGGATAATTTTATAAAGCGGGTCCTTATTATTGTATGGTAGTGAATTTTGGGTTTTAACAAATAGAGAAGAGAAGATCATAGAAGCAACTGAATTGAGATTTCTGAGAAATGTAGCTGGCTGCAAACTTATAGATAGAAGAAGAAGTGAAGATATTAGAAATAAGCTAAATGTTTTTAAACTTTTAGATACAACTAGAAAAACTGGAAAGAACATGTTCAAAGAATGAAAGATGAATGCATACCAAAAATTATTTAATGACCAGAGCTAGGATTTTTATGTACTAAAAGTTAAGATTGCAACATAGTATAACGAGAAGTTAGACATATGACTGTATTTTGTTTTTTTTTTCACACAAACAGTTGAATAGTAATAAATCAATTGTTCTATAATGGGGAAGCTCTATCTTGTAAATTTATATTGGCTCATGCTGTCATTGAATTCTAACAAAAGAGACTCATTTTCTTTATATATGGAGCTTAAACCTATCGCACTAATCTAATGTTAAGTTAGACTTCTGACTGTATTTTGTTTTGGTATCGCACACAAACAGTTGAATAATATAATATACTATCTGCATTGCAATATTTTATTACATAAAAATCCCAGCCCTACTTATGACTGTCTTTTGTTTTGGTTTCACATGCAAACAGTTTAAAAGTATTATGAGAAGTAAGACTTCTGACTGTCTTTTATCTAGGTTTCATATATATCATCATCATCATCATCATAGTACATTCACGAATTTAGGCCATTTGTTGACCTTTTTCGGCCTCAAGAGAAACACCATCCAGAAGTCTTTTGAGTGGACGTCCTGGTCTTCTTCTTCCTGCAGGTTGATATCTTAACATTAGTTTGGGTATTCTGTGATCTTCCATTCGATGAACATGTTGTATCCATCTTGACTTATAATCAGAAATTTTGTTTTCTAAAGATTCCATGTGTAATTCTTCTAAGATGTCTTCATTTTTTTTGTGATCTAGTAGTGTGTATCCTGCAGTCCTCCGAAGATATCTCATTTCAGCAGATCTAAGTCTCTGTATATCCTTCTGTTTCAACGTCCATACTTCGCTACCATACAAAAGAGTTGGAAGAGCCAGTGTTTTATACACTTTCAGTCTTGAATGCTTTTGGACTAACTGTGGCTTGAAGATAGAATTTATTAACCCTAAAATTCTTAAAAATTTAGATATTTTTGCATTTACATCCTTTTCTTCTTCATATGAGATATTGCATCCTAGATATGTAAAATTATTCACCTGCTCCAAAATTTTATTGTCCAGTATAATTTTACTTCTGACAGGATCTACACCTTGAAATGCCATAATTTTTGTTTTTTCTGTAGATATCTTTAATCCATATTCTTCTGTAATTTTGTTAAGTTCATACAGACCTTTCTGTAGATTATCTTCGGAATTTGATATTATTATTTGGTCATCTGCAAACAATAGGGTGTTTAATTTTCTATTTTCTGATATTCTTATTCCAAATTTATATGTTTTGTTCCAGCAACATATTACTTCATTGATATAAATTGCAAAGAGTGTTGGGGATAGGGGGCAGCCTTGTCTCACACCACGATTTATAATTCCTTCTTCAGAAAATCTGTTATTTAATTTAATCTTTATGGTGTTGTCTTTGTAAATATTTTGTATGTTCTGCCGAAGTAAATTTGGTATATTTCTGTCTTCCAATATATTTAAGAGTTTTGATCTCTTGACTGTGTCGAATGCTTTTTCAAAATCTATGAAAGCAAAATGTGTTTCTAAGTTGAATTCTCTTCTTTTTTCAAGCAATAGTTTAACAGAAAATGCTGAATCAATACAAGATCGTCCTTTCCTAAATCCATTTTGACATTCCATAAGGAATTTTTCACTGAAACTTTTCAATTTTCCGTTTCATATATAACAGATGAATAATATATACTATCTGTATTTGCAATCTATCTTTTATTACATAAAAAATCCTAGCCCTACTTATCACTGTCTTTTGTTTTGGTTTCACATACAAACAGTTTAATAGACTTCTGACTGTCTTTTATCTTGGTTTCATACATAACAGATGAATAATATATGCTATCTGTATTGCAATATTTTTATTACATAAAAATCCTTACTCTAATAATAACGCATAGTATTTCTTACGTGCTTTGTTTATTTTATTATTTTTTCAAATGTCCCAGGTTGCCTACCGCTGTGGTCTCGGGGTAGCGTGCTGTCTTGTCACGCAGCGGGCCCGGGTTCGATCCCCAGTCGGGACAGTTTTTCTGGGTGAGGTTTTAATCGGGGTTTTTCCTCACCTGTAAGACAAATGTCAGGAAAAATTTAAGGCCCAAACAGTCCCCGAAATCATATGGCCATCGCAATCATCATCATTCATATTCATCTTAGGTTAGGATTAGGATTAGGGACTCTCCTGGCGCACCACTATCATCATCATCATCCATCATATCATCGGGGCAACGTAAGCCCGCCTTCCAGGCGCCCCAACCTCAGAAGTGGGTTACAAATACGCCATGCCAGGAGAGAAACCAGGAATGTCTAAAAGACAAACCTGGGGCATTTGAAAAAAAATAATAATAACGCATATTATTTCTTACGTGCTTTGTTTATTGTGTTCTGGGCTTCTTCTATTTCATTGCATTTGCTGTTGTAGTTATTGTTATATTCCTAATTCTTGATCTACCTACAGATCACTTTACCACTAGTTTTCCTAGTATTATCCTTGCACTCTTTCATTTCCATTCGTGTCAATTACCTGGCCACACCATTCTATGGTAGTTAACTATTATTTTTTACATCTGCATAGATAATAGTATCTTCTTCTTTGGCGCTATAGTTAATTGAGTTTAATCTTGGCCTCCTCAATCACATCCATCCATTCTTACTTTTTTTAAGTCTCCATTCTCTCTAAAGTTACCTTATGTACACGTCATCCATCATTCGTGGTCTTGGTCTTCTAATAGGCCTACTCTTATTTTTTTTACTACTTTAGCGTCTAAAATAATCTTGGACACTATAATTTCATCGTGACAATTTGAACTAGCCATTCCATTCTTATCTTAATATCAATTACAATATCCGCATTCTTGTATATTTTTGTTAGAGTTCACAAAGTATAATTCTCGAATATGGATGAATATACCGTTGTGGTCTCGAGGTAGCGTACTCCCTTGTCACACAGCGGGCCTGGGTTCGATTCCCGATCGGGACAAGCTCCCGGGTGAGGTTTTTTGGGGTTTTTCCTCACCTATAAGACAAATGCCAGGAAGCTTTGGGCCCAACGGTCCCAAAAATCATTCGGCCATCATCATCATCCTTCACCGGTGTGGAAAGCAACGGGAAGCTATCATATATAAAATTCCCTAGTAAAGCTGCAAAACATAGCATGAAAATGCTACGATTGCAGTGAAAGACTTGCCCTCGGGCAGAATTACTATGGATGGATGGATATATTTCTGAGTATTATTCGCTCCCATATGCTCAATATAGAATTTCCTGGAAGGTCCCAAGGCTCACTTAGATATACATTACAGGCTTGATAACGGTTTTTTATAGCTTTATTTTAATTTTCTTGCTTTCTTTCCTTGCTACAAGAGATAAAGGGTGCCGGACTTAGCTTCATTTCAAAATAATACATTTATCTCTTTCTTTAGCAATTGGATTCTTACCAGATTAATTGATGGATCTGGTATTTGGGTTCTCTAATAATGTTGATTTATTTAACTTTAATTTCAGTTTAATTTTTATAAATATTAGGGAATTCGATAAGTAATGGCAACACTTTTGTAAATCAGCGATCCTAGTGGTGACCATTGTAATCTGATAGTATATTGTTGAGTAACCTTTGTTGTATAAATCTGAAATATCGAAAGTCTCGAAATAGTAATATTCTGTGAATACATTCACTGTTTCTCACATATAGTAAGTAATACCGCCCTAAATGATGTTCAGTAGAATTTGTTTAGTAGGTGAAATTAGGATGTTCTCGAACATCCACTAAATTCACTAGATATGAGCCGTTGTGACTCTAACTTATTCTCAAAGATAAAAAAAAATAATTCTACGAGGCATTCGATTTCTATCAAGAGTTGATATCTAGAAATATCTAGATCGATCAGATGAGAGAGATATCCAGAAATAGTGCTGCAGATGGAGTGCTCTGAATTTAAAAGATTTGCCAACATATAGTTCACTTGGTAAGAGACTATAAATGAAGTTCGTAATGTCAAAAGTAATCAATAAATGTTTGTGATGTTATAGCAATGTTGACATTACTTATCGAAAGCCCTAGCATTTACTTAATTGTATGTATTTTATGTTATTATATCATGCTTTTCTTATGTAGTCAAGATTTTTAAAATACAATACGATACTCCGTTGAAGTCACTATACAAAAATTTTAATATAAAATTGGTGTCCGATATTCTCAGTAGTCCACAACTATCAGCACTATAAATTTTGCAGGAGGCCTTTTGAAAACATGTTTCATCTTCTGCTTATAGTTTGGTACTGACTGTTGTTAATAATGTTTATGTAAAGAGGGTTTAGGTCACTGGGTATGTTCTCATTTAAAACTAGTTTGTTCGTGGTTTCCTTTATGATTTCGATCTCTTCGAAAAATTTAATTTTCGACTCATCGCTTTTTCTGTGTAAAATCGGTAGTACGTTATCAATTGTATTTAATTGGTCACCTGCTTCTGTTATATAATTATAAAAATTTGATTTGCCCTCATTATTTATGAAATCTCTAAAACGTTCATTAAATATTGTAGTAAAATGTACTGTAGTTCTGCCAATATAGAATGTGTTGCAATAGCTGAGCGAAAAAAGAATGCATCATTTAAATAATTATTATCAGCGTCTTTATCATCATCATCATCATCCAGATGGAAAGAGACAGCTGTTAGCTGCTGCTATCTTGTCAACTTGTTTGCTATAAAAATTAAAATAATGTAAGTAGATGTAATTAAAATGATTGGATTTTTAATTTTACCTAGTTGTGACTGTACTGCGGTAAACAGATGAATAAATGACGAAGTAGCTTATCACAGTCATTACGTCACAGGTAGGTGTATCTAATATTCAAGAGGACGCACTTCTCACGCGACACTCTTTTATCTAACATAACAAAAAGCTGAAGTGTTTAACGCGGCCGATATATCGACCCCTACTCCTGTTTTTTTTATTATCGATATGTTTCTACCTAAGTAAAGTTTTGGTTAGAGATAAAACACCCAAAATAAAAGTTACACTTGATCTAAACACGGACTAAAGTAATATTGACTGCGAGAGGAGGGAGAAACCTCAATCAATGCTCCCTGTTATTTCTTATATTCATATTTACATAATTATGTAGTCATGTTTTGGGAAATTCAATGGTGCAAGAAAATTTTATTTTACAAAAATTAAGGATATTTGTATTATTATTCGATGTTCTTCCAAAGACTATTTAACTCATGCCTCAAATGGAAGTCAATGACCAATCACGTTTCAATGAATTTTGCTTTACAACCAATCACAGTCGTGTTTCCACTTCGATAATTATCGAATTATGATTACCAAAATAAAGAAAGCTCCTCCTTTTTAATATTCGGAACAGGTCAGAGCATTATTTTGCAGTGAATGACTCTCTAACAAATACGCTGAATATAGCAAATAATGAATAAATTCCTTCGACCAACACATTTGATAATTGTGTGTTCAATAATTCTGTTTTTTAAATACTGATTTTACTGAGTTGTTCCCGAAAAAAATAATAACCTATAATGTTGGTTATAATATACAGTTTGGTGTGTTTCATTTTTTCTTACGGTGTATTCTTACAATATTGCGATCCTATTTGTGAATAGATAGTATGATCAAGTTGTAGTGATGAACAAATGAAAACATAACCAAACATTTCTCATTTGCTTTCAAACATCGCCCTTTACATTAAATATATAGATATTTGAAAATAACAATAATTAAAAAATTATTTGTGAGTAAACAGCTAAATTTTATTCGTTAAATAGTCCTAACAAATGCCACTCTTAATTTACAAATCCTCTAGATAATTTGGAAATCACTCTCGTGGCATTACTGCTCACTCTTCAAACTAGCTACAATTAACGAGTAATTCTGCCCGAAGGCAGGTCCTTCACTGCAATCATAGCATTTTCATGCTATGCTTGCAGCCTTACTAGAGAATTGTAGGTGTAGTAGCTTCCCGTTGATTTCCACACCGGTGAAAGATGATGATTATGATAATGATAAGGATGATGATGATGACCATATGATTTCGGGGACTGTTTGGGCCTTAAAGTTTTCCTGACATTTGTCTTACAGGTGAGGAAAACCCCCGATAAAAACCTCACCCAGAAAAACTGCCCCGAACGGGGATCAAACCCGGGCCCACTGCGTGACAAGGCAGCTCGCTACCTCGACACCACAGCGGTGGACTAACGAGAGTATGTAGTGTTAAATTAATCTAACTTCCATTATCTATGGAACCGATTAAGATGATGTAACACAATTTTTACAATGCGTATATTCACATCAAACAATAATTTTAGAGGGGATTTTGTTGAAATTATGGGGATATGGATTAGGCCTACTTCAAATTTATAGTTTTCAACAATTCACTGATCCAATAATGAAAATACTCCCATTCTAGAGCATGATACAATATTACCTTTCTTTCAACCTCTATCTATAGCATTTTACTTGTCCCTGCAATACGGGATTCACAATGAGACTGTCTATCGGTAAAAGGATATTTTAAACGAGACGTAATTATCTCGTTGCTCTAGGGAACTAGCTCGAGTTTCTCTGCTCTTGTTGGCGAGAGGCGTGAGGTAGGGGGAGCAACAGATAGGTATACTGACAATAACATGTATGTTTTTGTTGAGCTCTCTTCTATTTGCTAAAAGAGACTAATTTCATAACATCCTCATCGATCCACAATTAGAAAACAAAAAATCGTCAAAATATAGGCCTATAACTTATATTCATACAAGTAAATATAGGCTTACTGAAATTATAAATAGTTCTGAATACAGTCTATAGTATTACGCAGATGACATCTGCCTTCTTGTCCACTGCTTCATGGACATATAAATAAAGTCGCAGATTTGCAAAAGTAACCCAAAATGGCACGCTTAAGAGTAAACAAAGAAAACTAAAGAACTGCGCATTAAACCAAAAACTCAGTCATTTGAGAATAACAAATCAAACTAAAGAACAAGTTAATTTATATAATTATTTGGGAAGTATAGTCTCCTCTTCTGGAGAACATCTTGAAGATGTCAGATTCAGGGTCAAAAAACCAAATTCAGCATTCATCCAGCTATATTCTATCTGGAGAATTAAAAAAAAAGTATATATAACCACATAAAATTTTAAAAAAATGAAGCGATGTCAAAGCTGTTTTATTATATAAATCTGAAACATAGCTTCAAATAACACAATTGTAAATAAAATGTTCCACTGCTGTGGTCTCGAGGTAACGTGCTGCCTCGTCACGCAGCGGGCCGGGGTAAAGCTTCCTGGGTGAGTTTTTTCCGAGACAAACGTCAAGTAGCTTTGAGGTCCAAATGTTCCCAAACATCGTCTGGCCATCATCATCATCCACGGTGTGGAAAGCAACGGGAAGCTATTACACCTGTCATTTCATAATAAAGCTGCAAAGTACAGCATGAAAATGTTATGATTGCAGTGAAGGAACTTGCCTAGCGCAGAACACTATAAAAATAATAAAATTGCAGTCCTCTATAAATAGATGTTTAAGAAAGATTTTGAATATACACTGGCCAAATGATAATAAGTAACGAACATTTCAGAAGTACAACCAATAGAGACCCAAATTAAAAGAAGGAAATGGAGATGAATAGGTCCCACACTAAAAAAAAAATCCAAACGAAACCTTAGAAAAACAAATGCTGGTATGGAAGACTCAAGGAGTTCGGAAAGTAGGAAGCCCGGGAAAAATCATAATAAAGACAATACACGGAGAAATGGAGAGGTTTAGATAGAATTGAAAGTTATATCAACTAATCGTGTTCTTTGGAAAGCTCTCACAGAGGATCTATGTTCCATTAAGGAGTGAAAGGACGTACAAATACTACATTCTGTAAACTTTTGTATGACATAGTCCTATCGCGTTTAATAAAATAATTTTCTATTATCTATTTTATGAAAACATTAAAAGCCTCTTTATTCGTTAGTTTTTTTTATTTATGGCAGATTTAAGATGTTTTATATTCTCTGTGACATTGCTATACTCTATGGTCCTAACAACAAATCAACCGTAAACTATAAAATATGAACAATAATAAACAACATAAACAATATGAACATAAACTATGAACTATAAACTAGAAAACATAAACTGTAAACAAAAATCAGAAGCAAGTTATGAAACAAAACGAGAAATGACCCTCAATAATAATATTTTAAAACAGTGGCTGTGCCATAATTTTGTATGACAGTGAATGTTGGGTGCTGAATAAAGAGGATGAAAGAATATATGCATCGGAAATTCATTTTTAAGAGCAGTAAAAGGATGCTTATTAAAATTCCACATTAGAAGTGAAGATAAACGTAAAGAATTGCAAATTACACCCCGTCCAGATAAAGTGAAAACTTACAGAACAAAATGGATTCAACATCTAGATAGAATGAAAGAGAGCCAAATGCCCAAAAGAGCTTGCAAATATGCACCTGTAGGCAAGAGATCCGAAGAAAGCGGTTGAATGAAGAACCATAACATGCCAGAAAGCCTATACCATGAAGATGATGATCCATCCATCCATAGTAATTCTGCCCGAAGGCAGGTCCTTCACTGCAATCATACCATTTCCATGCTATGCTTGCAGCTTTACTAGAGAATTGTAGGTGTGGTAGCTTCCCGTTGCTTTCCACACCGGTGAAGGATGATGATGATGATGATAATGATATGGATGATGATGATGGCCATATGATTTCGGGGACCATTTGGGCCTTAATGTTTTTTCTGACATTTGTCTTACAGGTGAGGAAAAACTCCGAAAAAACGTCACCCAGAAAAACTGCCCCGACCGGGGATCGAACCCGAGGCCGCTGCGTGACAAGGCAGCACGCTACCTCGAGACCACAGCGGTGGACAAGATGTTGATGAGTGTAAAATATAAACTACTAGCGTACCCGACAGACGTTGTCCTGCCCGAACGTTCAATTCTCATGTCATGGGCGGACGATAAAAATATGTTACTTTTTTACCATAAAATTCAGCAATTAGGACATAATTAGATATTATTAAATAAGTTCGCAAGAAAACCTCTTACAGCTTTCTGTTGTGGCTCAAGAAGTGTGAATGATATCACATAGTCATGAACATTAGAATTGTACCCTCCTTTGCAGATAAGTTAAGAACCGCCATATAACAATTATATTAGAGTGAAAAAAAAAAGATAAATTGATGAGAGTGAGCCAAAATAGTTTTTTTTTTTTTTTTCCCAACTAAATTTCATTCCTAACCCACTGCGCACCGGTCCCATACTGGCCGACATTCCATGAGAAAAATGTTTTCCCCCGTAGAGACTCGAACCAGCGTAAGTCCCGTAGTTCTGCGCCAAGACTTCTTGCCTTAACCACTCGGCTACGGCGCGAGACTCTTGGTATCAATGAAAGACAAAAATGGTTATAGTGAGTTATCCGTAAGAGATGAGGGACTCTGGGTTCAATGAAAGACAAAAATGGTTTTTGTGAGTTATCCGTAAGAGATAAACATATGCTGTCGCGGACTTTTTTGTAGAGCTTTTTGAGATATTCAACTCTGCGTGCATTAATGTTGTGTATTTCTTATGGTTTAGGCAGCGTAAGCCATTTAAGCGTCCAAAGAGCTACTTTTTTCACGTTTTCCACAACAAAGGGCGATTTTTAAGGGTGTAGGAGTTGAGTATCACAACTCTCTTATAGCCTATGTTCATCCCGGGAATCGCCTGAACATTTTGCAAAAAAACCCATCACAATCGGATCAACGGTATGGCCGCGTATAAAGTACGAACAAACAAATATACAAACAAACAAACAATTTTATATATAAGATAAACAAAGAATTATGTTATATAAAGAATGGCGAGTGTAAGTTTGTACTTGCTAATTCCAGAAGGACTTCACACTGGCGCATCTTCACTTGTGATCTCTTATCGGTTGTAAGACATTCATTTTGTATTAAACGTCAGACGTATGGCGAACAATTAAAAAACAAGGGCTGTTGATTTATATAGCTCCTCCCCTTTGTTAAATAAGTGATGTTGCCCATGGGATATAGATGTTGTTAGATATGCCACCTGCACGCAGCTTTCACTTCTGCCAACATATCACATAAATGTTCACAGCCATATTTACATGGATACTTCATATAATTCTAGTAACACCCTTGTCACTGCAGAGCTAAATTAAATTGATTTGTGTGTAAATTGGTTTAATAATGGATTCTTCGTCCGTTTTAAACTCTATGGCATGACATGCCTAGGGGCCCTGACATTATCAAAAATCATTGTCAAACATTGCCAATAATTGTCTACAATAACATAAAAAATATAAATTGAGTGTTTTCTTTATTATATATCTGTAGAGGTGCGAAACATGGACTCTTAGTTTAAGGGAGGAGAAGATATTACGAGTTTTTGAGAATAAAATTCATAGGAAATTTTCTTTGACCAAAGAGAGATGAACAGACTGGCGAATGGAGAAGAATGCACGTTGAGATACATGATCTCTATAATAAACCAGATATAATAAGAACAGTTTACGTCTTGTAGAATGCAATGGGCAGGACATGTAGCACGAATGGGGGATGAAAGAGAGACATGGAAACTTTTATAGGAAAAACGACTAGTAGGTAGACCGAGAATGAGGTGAGAGAATATTAACCATGATCTGGGGAAAGTAGAATATACAGGGATGATTATAATATAATCAATTCTCTACAACATACTTTCTTTAACTGTCTATCAAAGGAACTACATACTGTATGGCAGCGTAGTTCACGTGGATAGACGCTGGACTGTTACATATGCATCCCGAATCCTGTTTAGTTCTATTTTTTAATATGCTTGGTATTATTACTACTTCTACTACTTCTACTATACTACTATACTACTATTACTACTATTACTACTATTACTACTATTACTACTATTACTATTATTACTATTATTACTATTACTACTATTATACTATTATTACTATTATTACTATTATTACTATTATTACTATTATTACTATTATTACTATTATTACTATTATTATTATTATTATTATTATATTATTATTATTATTATTATTATTTTCATTCATGTTACAATATTTCTATTGTTGTTTGTATACTATGGTAAATTGATATTTGCTGAATAACAGCAAATGAGATGCGATTTATGCGCCGTACAGGAGGCTATACAAAGTGGGACCATAAAAGAAATGATAAAATTATGGAAGAGTTGGATGTAGAACCCATACTCTACCATATACAAAACTGCCATAACAACTGGAAACCCCATGTACAACGGATGCCATCTCATACAATTCCAAAAGTCATGCTTCGTTACTGCCCCCAAGGCAAAAGATCGCTGGGACGTCCAAAAAAAAAAAAGGTGGATGGAAAATTCCTCTTTGAGACCGTAACAGACCACATGGCCTAATACTTGCATGGATGATGATGATGATACTTGGGTTATGCATATTTTTACTGGTCGCACTGGTTTCTATGCACACACAAATGTTACTTGCAAAATGTGTTTAAAATGTGTATATATGCAGTCATAGAAAAAATTGTCTAAAATATGAAGTGCTGAATACATTGAAAAATGTGATGTACGTAAATACATAACTCATTCATTCACTTCAGGATTGTTTCTGTTATTTACACAGGTATTCTCAACCAAGATATACTTTTTTTTCTTCCACACTTCCCGGTCTTGCGTGTCTGCTTCTGTCATATTTCTCTTCTTCATATTGTCTTGAATTCCCTTTACCGACGTTGGCTTTGGTCTACCACGTTTCCCTTTTCCAGAAGGTATCCATTTCAATACTTCTTTCTTTGTTTCTGTCTCCCTTCTTCTCATTATGTGTGCATACCATCTTTAGTTGATTATTGAATTTATTCAATATTTTGTACAATATCCTTTTCAACATTAATTATTTCTCCTATTGTATATTTGTTTTATTTTATCTAATTTTGATATTCTTGCCCATCTTCTTAAAAGGTCAATTTCTGTGACTTATAATTTATTTCTGTGCTTTTGCTTCAACGCCCATGTTTCTGCACATATAATAAACACAATTGTGTTATATATTAACAACTAGGTAATACCCGGTGTACATTGCTACGCCTAAATAAATTAAATATTAAAGGTTAATTATATTTTGTGGTATACGCTGAGACGAACCAAACATGGCGACTATTACTTTTTGATTTCGGATTCCTGGTAAATCCCCCCCACTTCTAATTGTCGGATTTCGGTTATTTTTTGGATGATACCTACCTCGGTTTATTTTAATACTGAGTTTCGTTGTGACTACTAGAGCGATATTTAAATTTTCACTTCAGGTGAACTCCTATATGTAATGTTTTTAGAGGGTTCAGTTGTGAATCAAAATCTTCCATGGACCTTCTCAACACACACAAAAAAATTCATCAAAATAGGTCCAGTCGTTTAAGCTGTTTCGGTTTGCACGTAAATCTCCACTTCTAATTGTCGGATTTTGTTCATTTTTTGATAATAGACCTAGCTACCTCGGTTTATTTTAATAGGATATATTGAGATTCGTTGTGAAACATCAAAAAATGTGACAGCTAGAGCGATTTTTAAATGTTGACTTCAGGTGAGAAGATTTTCAGGCTCGTAAAAGATCCTTAAGCCTGAATGAAAAGGCCTCTAAGCAAAATTTACCGAATTTTCTCGTCCTAGTACTACCTTGGTTCTTTCCTAGATGTCAGTATGAGGCGGAACGCTGACCACGGACCACTCAAATGACATCAATATGAAAACAAGTGTAACTAAATTAGGATGGTTCAAATTCTTCCCTGTAGGGGGAGAGCGCCTAAATCCCTGTTAAGGGAAACATGAGCTTACAAGATTACAAGAAGACTTCAGGTGAACTACTACACTAAATGGTTTTAGAGGGTCCAATTATGAATCTAGACCATCGAGGAACCCAATCAGACATACATAAAAAATCATCAAAATCGGTGGTTATTCATGTGTTTCAACTTAGGAATTTTAGATAAGGAATCTAGTTAAACGAAATATGCTTAAATTAGTCTATCGGTGGTTGGAGCCGTTTAGATGTGATACCCATAATCCAGCATTGAATTAATTAAATGTATTGAATGAGGTAGCTTTAGATCTTTATTTAGAGATTACAGCAAACCCGACTGATAAAATTAGCCAACCGCATTTTGAAAATGTCCGATTCGATTGAGGGTCTTTCCACTTTTCAGCGGTTGCCCTTTTACCAGCCGGCTGCTGGCCCTTCACATCCACATGTGTCAATCACAGTGGTAGATGATCAACAGCCAGTGTAGGGGTGACATGTGGTTAGCATGTCGAGTCCCCCAGCCGTTATAGCTGGTTCCTCAACCTGGAGCGCTACTTATTGTAGCTACCCAATTGCCTCACGATGCTGGGTGGGCACCGGTCCCATACTGGCCGAAATACCATGAGAAAATTTCTTCCCCATGGAGACTCGAACCAGCGCAAGTCCCGTAGCTCTGCGCCAAGGCTTCCTACCTTAACCGCTCGGCTACGGCGCGGGACTGAAAATGTACATTTTGAAATAATAGCTCGATATTTGCTGAAATATTCTGTAAAAGCTAAATTTTGTAAATATAGTTGGTTATTTCTTGTTAATTGTCGAGTTTAATCGAATCCCTAATTATAGTCCGAAGCATTTGATACTAGTCAGTAGATCTACAACTATTTTAATGATGGGGCGTGAGTAAAAAAAATAAACAGCTTATAACTTAGATTAAGTTTTGTCTGAAACATCTTGGATCTGCTTCTTCAAAATTTCAGCTCATTTGTCTCTAACTGTCCATTTCCATTATATAATGTATTTCTATATGTGAATATATATTAAGTTTTATCAATGTTTACTTTCAGTCCAATTTCTTAGTATTATTTAATTATATGTCCACCGCTGTGGTCTCGAGGTAGCGTGCTGCCTTGTCACGCAGCGGGTCCGGGTTCGATCCCCGGCCGGGAAGTTTTTTCTGGGTGAGGTTTTTATCGGGGTTTTTCCTCACCTGTAAGACAAATGTCAGGAAAACTTTAAGGCCCAAACGGTCCCCGAAATCATATGGCCATCATCACCATCATCATCCTTCACCGGTGTGGAAGCTACCACCTACAATTCCCTAGTAAAGCTTCAAGAATAGTATGAAAATGCTATGATTGCAATGAAAGACCTGCCCTCGGGCAGAATTACTATGGATGGATTTAATTACATAACGTATTTTCCTTAATAGATGCATATATCCTTCTGAGTATTTTTTTTCAAAAAGCGAGTTGAAATTTGCCATGTTCAGTCAGAACCCAGGTTTCACTCCTTAAGTTAACTCTGGTGTAATTAGTGTTTCATTTCAAATATTTTGAATTGAAATACTGTATTTATTGAAAAATAACATTTCTTAGCATTTTGTACTCTTTATTTATTTCTTCCTGGATATTATTTGTTATTTAGTCCTATTAAACATGAGTCCATAAATTAATCAGTTATGAAGTAATGTCAGTTTTCCTGTTTGGAACTCGCTGATATTAAGAGCCAATTCTAACAAAACAAACACAGTCTTATTTATTGATCATCCGATTATAACAGAAAATAATCTTAACCTTAAATTGGCAAAACAATAATCTCTCCTGCCTGTTATTTAGGTATTCCGGACCGCTAAGAAAACATGATTATGTAAATCTTTAAGGTATTATTGCACACTATCCAATACCTGGCGTGCGCTGCTAAACCTAAATTAATTATTAGTATATTACGATGTGAGGTTGGGAAGTGGTTTTTACAGAAACGAGGACTATGTTTAAAAACCGAGCGATAGCGAGGTTTTTAATTTCCTAGATTCTGTAAAGCACTTCACAAACGCGCGTTGTACATTATTGTTTGCGCGATGGAGTTTTCAAAATAATAAATAATAGTGAAGTAATAACTTCATTGTTGGAAATATTGCGTTCATTATAATTCATTACAACTGACTAACGTTAACAGTGTGGGCAATGTTCATTAGTTGAAAACTGCAGCAGGCCGTGGCACCAATCAGTTATAAAATGGCGGCAAGTACGTGTTTGTTGTTTTATATTGTTTCAAATAAAGTTCAATTCATTTAAAATGCAGTGATCTGTTTCGTATAATGTATATTAACACTACCTTTTGGATATATTTTTGTATATATATTGTACGTAGTATACATAGAGGGCAGTGGTTTTACTTCCCACATGTGGTTTGTAATATGTAATATTACAGTATGGTTATTAAGGTTACATTATAGTTATTTAGCTTGGCAACCCCGAAATGAAGGAGTTTGAACGCACTATGGCGCAAAAAATGTGTTTTTATATTTAATTAAATAAGTAAAAAGAAAAAATAATGATACATTTACATCGTAATTGCGGTTTGTTGGTCGGGTTAGAGGTAAATTGGCCGGTTACGGGTAATTCGATCGTTTTAGAGGTAAATTCATCTGTTTAAGGGTAATTTTATCGTTTTAGAGGTAGCTTGATTGGTTTACGGTTAATTTCTCGTCTTAGAGGTAGTTTAATCGGTTTACTAGTAGTTTTGGTCTTTCTAAAGGTAGTTTGTTTAGCTACTGGTGATTTGGTCGTTATAGAGGTAATTTCACGGGTTTAGGGGTAGTTTGGTCGGATCGGTTGGAAATTTTAGATAATGTTTCTGGGTTGGGTTAGGTTAGGTATCAGTTATGTCAAGTATCGATCAGGTTAGGTCAGGTTAAGTCAAGTCAGGTTCGGTTCGGTTCGGTTAGTTTCGGTTTAGTTAGGTTCGGTTCGGTTCGGTCAGTTTCGGTTTAGTTAGGTTCGGTTCGGTTAGTTTCGGTTTAGTTAGTTAGGTCGGTTCGGTTAGTTTCGGTTTAGTTAGGTTCGGTTCGGTATGGTTTCGGTTAGTTTAGGTTAAGTTATGTCAGGGTTAGGTCCGGGGTTTGATCGGATCGGTTGGAATTTTTAGATTATGTTTCTGGGTTAGATAAGATATCGGTTGGGTCAGGTATAGGTCAGGTTAGGTCAGGTCAGACCATGTCATTTTCGGTTAGGTTAAGTTAGGTTGGGCTCGGTCAGGTTAGGTATAGTGAAGTTCGGTCGTACGATATGATTAGTTTGGGTTCGGGTTCAGTTTGAGTTCGGGTTTGGGTTCAGTTTGGGTTTCAGTTTTCAGTTCAGTTTTTCTTTCAGTTTTGGTTTCGGGTTTTGGTTTTTTGTTTTGGATTCGGATTTTGGTTTCGAGTATGGGTTCGGATTTGGATTCAGGTTAGATTCAGGTTAGGTTAGGCTCGGTTAGGTTAGGCACGGTTGGGTTACGTTAAGGTTCGGGTTAGATTCATGTTAGGTTCAGTTTATGGTAAGTGTAGGTTCAGTGTATGTTCAGTGTAGTCTCAGTGTAGGTTTAGTTAAGTTAGGTTAGGTTCAGGTTAGGTTAAATTTAGTTTGAGATTAGGTTCAGGTTAGGTACGTGTTAGGTTCAGGTTAGGTTCAGGCTAAGTTCATGCCTGGTTAGGGTTAGGATCAGGCTAGGTTCAAGTTAAGTTCAGGTTAGGATCAGGCTAGGTTCAAGTTAAGTTCAGGTTAGGATCAGGTTAAGTTCTGGTTAGTTTCAGGTTACTTTCAGGCTAGGTTCAAGTTGGATTAGGTTCAGGATAGGTTCAAGTTAGGTTCAGGTTAGTTTCAGGCTATGTTCGAGTTATGTTCAGGCTAGGTTTAGGTTATGGTCATGTTAGGTTCAGACTAGGTTCAGGTTGTCAGGCTAGTTCAGGTTATGTTTAGGCTTTGTTCAGGTCAGGTTCAGATTTGGTTCAGGTTAGGTTCAGACTAGGTTTAAGTTAGGTTCAGGTTATGTTCAGGTTAGGTTAGGTTAATTAGGTTACGTTAAGTTCGGTCAGGTAAGGTTAGGTCCGGTCAGTATAGATCATGTTCGGGTCAGGTTGGGTCAGTATAGTACAAGTCGGGTCATTTAAGCCTCCAATAAGCTACTTTTTTCACGTTTTTCACTACAAATGGGGATTTTAAAGGCGTAGGAGTTGAGTATCACAACTCTTTTATAGCTTATGTTCATCCCGGTAATCTCCAGAAGATTTTTCAAAAAGCCCCATCACAATCGGATGAACGGTATGGCAGCTCATAAAATACGAACAAACAAACAAACATTATTTTTTATATGATATAATTAGTCCTCTTGATTATATGCTTACTCCATAAAATATAATCAAATGTGCCAATAACTTTCTTTGTCTCTATTTTTTTCAATGTCTAATTCAGATGATCCATCTTTTTGAATTATTGTTCTCAAATACTTAAAATATTCTTCTGTTCTAATCTTTATTCCATTTATTTCTAATTCATCGGAAAGATCTGTGCTCATATATTCTGTTTTATTATAATTAATTGTTAAACCCCATCTGAATATTCTTCCTCTGATTTCTTACCCATATAGTGTGCATCTTCACATCCTGAAGTGACTCCCACTTGATCATCTGCGTATAATAAGTTATGTATGTATATATGTATTTATAGATAACTATGATTACAATATTATTGCCTCTTATAAAAAACGACTCTATGGGGCAAGCAGTTAGACGCTCGCCTCTCACCGCTGGGGTCCCGAGATCGAGTCTCGGTCACTCCAAGTGGGTTTCGTGGTGGACGAAACGGAACTTCAACAGATTTTCTCGGGGTTTTCTCTCGTTTCCTCCTGCCAAAATTTCATTCCACAATTTGTCCATACTCATCTCATTCATTTCGTTCATCTGCCACTGTGATGGTGCGTCAGGCGTGGTCGACCGGCACCCTTGTCATTCATAGACCTCTACAAATATAGGGGATTCATCTCATCTCATCCATTGACCCGACCCTGAGTTCGGCACGAGTTGAGAATATTTAAAAAAGGGCTGATCAGGATTTCAATTCTGAATACTTACGCGACCGTCCAACGTCTATTTATTCGCCTATGAGCCACGACGTCACACAGTAAGTAATATTTTTTTTATAATTCCATGACGCGACACGCCTAGAAGGCACTTAGCCTACCAGCCAGCTGCTGGCCCCACACCCACATGTGTCAATCACTGAGTTAGGTCATCTAGCCAGTGTAGAGGTGACATGTGGCCAGCATGTCGAGTCCCCCAGCCGTTATAGCTGGTTTTATCAACGTGGAACCGCTACTTATTGTAGCTACCCAAATGCTCAAGATACTGGGTGGGCACCGGTCCTACACTGGCCGAAATACCATGAGAAAATGTCTTCCCCGATGGAGACTCGAACCAACGCAAGTCCTGCAGCAGTGCACCAAGGCTTCCTGCCTTAACCACTCGGCTACGGCGCGGGACTTCACACAGTAAGTAGTTCCTTTAATAGGCATCTAAATTAAGTATGTTACAAAGACTTTCTAATATTTCCAAAACGAGGTGTCATTGATCTCCTAAACCAGATATGATTTTAAATAGTAGGTCATGTTCTTTAATCTCACGAAATAATATTTAATTCGGTGATGTACAGAGCGTGTCCTCTCTTTGTTTTACTAATTCCGAGCTAAATTCTAAGTTGTGTAAACAAACTTTATTAATGCATTACTTCGCCAACTCTGTCTATTGGTGGACCCGTGGTGTTACTTTTACCCCCACCCCATGTGACTGAATTATGTAAACAAACATTGTTATCGATAGAAACATTATTCTTAGCAACATCGTATTTTACAGGAAATAAGACTGAATACAAGATAAGATGCTACCAATAATTAGGAACTCCCTCCATTTCTTAATTATTTATAGGCCTAGTAAAAAATTATATATGGGCCTATCTAATCAGACGTTTACATTTCTTTCCATTATATCAATAGATATCGTTTATTTATAACTACCTAATACACGGCAATGGCAGCTACGCCTAAATAAATAAAAATTATGTGTTTTATGTCTAATTGTATTAGTAAAAGGAAAATTAATTATAGGCTGCATTATATCGTATTTTTTAGATACTCCGTGCTGGTTACCCGGTGTTGCTCGGGAGTCCACTTATCCTGATCTTCTTGCATAAATGAGCTGAAAGACAAATTCGTTATTGTAAGTTATTCCTAAACAATACCAACCGCTCGCTTCTGCGCTTGCCCGGAAATATACTTATCCCGATCTATTTGGCATCAATGGAAGATAAAATGATTATTGTGAGTTATCCAGAAAAGATAAGCATATGCTGTCGCAGACTTTTCTGTGTACATTGATTTTGTGTATTTGTTATGGTTTAGGGAGCGTAAGGCATTTAAGCGTACAAAAAGCTACCTTTTTTTTCACGTCTTCTTCTTCTTCTTCCTTTCAAGTATTAGGCCAAGGCCTGTTACGATCCTATAGAAAATTTTCCCTTATGGGAAATTCTCATATAAGACTTGAAAGCATAATAATAGTCCCTTCGATTGGTTGCTGGCCAAAGGAAGGCAAGACCAGTGATGGGGCTGCCATCTTATAGCCTCTGGTCAGGCTTTCTGGAGAAGAAAAGAAAATAAAGGAAAGAAGAAATGGAAGAAAGGAAGGACTCCCTAGCCCTCGGATGCCCTAATAGCGTCGGGGTCGAAAAAAACAAGAGTTAACCAAGAAAGGTTAGATACTAAAGTTAAAAGAGTGCAAAACACAAGTAAGTGGAAGAAATGTTTGCACAGCTTGGGCACCTTGTGGTCGCCATCCACATATCCCCTAGATGAGGACTCCTGAGGGGCCTTTTTTCACGTTTTTACTATAAAGGGTGATTTTTATGGATGAAGGGGTTAATAATTACAACTCTCATAGTTTGAAACCTTCCTGAGAAACTCCTGAACAATTTGCAAAAAGCCCCATCACAATCGGATGAACGGTATGGCAGCGCACAAAGGACAGACAGACAGGCATACATTCGTTTTTATATATATATATATATATATATATAGTAGTAGGACTTTGTTAGACAAAAAAGTAAGATATTTACAATATTATTTACAAATATGGGTCGCACGGGCAGTAAGCCGTACGTGCTGTTGACAGTCCGTTACAATAAAGTAATAATTGGTACTAGTGTGAAGAAAAATAAACAAAAAAAAAGCAATAACATTACAATTACATAAAGAAAACGCAATAATATTACAATTAAATAATAACACAATAGCATTATACACTAAAAAAATAACATTACAATTACATAAAGAAAACACGGTAAATTACAATAAAATAATAACACAATAGCATTATACATTAATTAATTTATATATAATTATTAAGAATTAATGTTATTGCATTTTGATAACATATATTTATTCATGAATGAGTGTTGTTCTTTTTTCCGCGTTTTGTCCAGAAAATTACCCAAGTTTATCCAATTTTCTGGATATACCAATAACTCGTAGCATGCCAATCTTTCCCGATTTGAATTTAGAAATCTTTCCGGTAATAACCGACGTCTCCAATATTCTAAATCATTACATTATCCTAATATATGTATCTCATCTTCAATTGGACATATTCGCATATCGTGATCGTCGCTAATTTTTTTAAATTTCCATGCCCCTAGCCTAAACCAAGCAAGCCCTGATCTCTCTTTAAATCCTAGGTTGAGTATATACGATTCTTTTCCCCAGACGTGTTATATATATATATATATATATATATATATATATATATATAGTCCATTGTTGACCTCGAGAGACCTCGAGGTAGCGTGCTGCCTTGTCACGCAGCGGGCCTGGATTCGATTCCCGGTCGGGACAGGCTTCTGGGTGAGGTTTTCTCGGGGTTTTTCCTCACCTGTAAGACAAATGTCAGGAAGCTTATGGCCCAACGGTCACCGAAAATCTCCGGCCATCATCATCCTTATCATTATCATCATCTTTCACCGGTGTGAAAAGCAACGGGAAGCTACCACACCTATAATTCCCTAGTAAAGCTGCAAACCTTAGCATGAAAATGCTATGATTGCAGTGAAAGACCTGCCCTCGGGCAGAATTACTATGGATGGATGGATCATTACAAGCAGAATTTATTATCCACGCTGACTCACCTGTAAATTATGCTGTTATCTTCACCACATTCTCAGTGGCTAATGTAGAATATTTTTCACTAAACTGTTTAAAAACATTTAAAATAATTTGTTTCTCTCCACTTTTAGTTTTTTATGAAATTCTACAGAAAGCGGCCATTTCGAAACTAGAGAAATCCTAACGTATTCTGCATTGCGCGTGCGTAAGTAGGCCTATGTAGCATCGTTTATTTAATCTATTAAAATTGTAATTATATATTTTCAGATTCTCCCTTATAACTTATATAGACATGTGCTAGATAATATATATTTTATTGCTTTTATTTCCTTTATTTCGAGTGTTAGAGATCGAACTACATTTTCTTACGTGCTTAAAGTTTGTTTTGTTTTTTTCTTCAATGCCACATGTTTGTCATTCGACATTTCAGGTATCTCCACCTGGCATTGGCGCATTGTAACCCACTTCTGAGTTTGGGGAGTCTGGAAGGCGGGGTTAACGCTGCCCCAATGATATGATGGGTGATGACGATATGTAATGACGCGCCAGGAGAGGCCTTAAACCTAAACTTAATCTAATGAGGTGAATATGATATTGATGATAATAATGACCAGATGATGTTCGGGAACCGTTCGGGCCTTAAAGTATCCTGACATTTGTCTTACAGGTGAGGAAAAACCCCGAAAAAACCTCACCCAGGAAACTTGTCCTGAGCGGGGATCGAACCCGGGCCCGCTGCGTGACAAGGCAGCATGCTACCTCGAGACCACAGCGGTGGACTACGTGCTAAAGTTCATCATCATCATCATCATCAACAACAACAAGGATTAAGCCCAGTGGTCTGTTCCGATCTCATTTAGGTCGAATTGGTCCTTTCCCCATCTTCTTCAATGGTATTCCCAACAATCTTCTCCCTTTTGGTTATACATTCTTCTTGGTATATGCGCTCTTCATTCATTCCGATAATACGTGCTGCTGAAGGTAAGCATTTTGATAGTATTTTATTTTTTCACGATATTAAATACATTAAGTTCTGTTCTTATATCTTTCTTTTTTCTTTTTATCGGTCCTTTGATATCCGGCTATTGCTTTTCAACGTCTTTCATTTCTGCATCCTATATTTGTTTACTATCTGTCTTTGGTTATGTCCAGGTTTTACATCTATAGATAAGAGATGGGACTACCAATACTTTGTAAAATTTTAAAATAGTTTCTTTTCTAGTTTTATTCAATAAAGTGCGTTTAATTCTGCCCACATAGATAATTGAATCGTTGTATTTTATGGTTTGTTTATCTAAAATTTCTGTCATTACCTAAAATGACAATCCCAAATAAAAAAATTTAAAATTCTGAACGTGGTTTTATAAATTACATTGTTTAACCCTGTTTTTTGTTCTTTTATTGCCCACGATTTTCTTTTTTCAGAGCTAATATTTTTGTTTTTAGATGTAGATATTCTTAAATTGTATTTTAGAGAGATATTATTTAAAAATATATAGGAATTGTTGTAAAGCATTTTCTGATGCTGTAATTTTTCTTGATCGTCTGCAAAAAGCAGAGTTGTCAATACACTATTTATATTAATTTGTTCTTGCCATTCATTTATGACATGGTCCAAGTATAAATTAAATAATAGTTAAAATAATTATTTGGCCTATGAAAATGCAGTCATACATTTGGTTTGTTTACAATGCCACTGGAACTAGGAAGAGATAATGTTATTTCAACATACTTTATGACATCACGTTCGAGGGATAGACGTAATCTCAATAGGATTTTTATAAAACCGCGTCTATAGGCTGTTATTTTACCTAAATGTTCAATTAGCAATGCATTACTAGTTGAATCAATATTATGATAATGAAAAACTGCGAAGTTTGATAAAGCATTTGCAAACTATATGTTATTAAATATCCCCAGGAACATGGAGGGTACCCGCAATTGCGACCCTCCCCACTTGACTAGAAAATAATCATCGTACATGTGGTAATTGTTTTTTTTTTGTTATTTCGCGTTTGCGCAAACCCAAGCTGGAGGCTGCACTGGATTAAATTACAGCCACCATTTTAATATGATGTTTGTGGTAAATATAGAACTGGCGTTGTTGAAGGAGAATCAATATTTTATCTGTACGTAAAATTCTCTTTCATCACAGCCATCATAATGAATTTTTGTGCTAATTAAATTGCATTTCAATCAAGCATGGTGTAGGATTTCTGTTTTTGCGGTTAATCATGCACCAATTTCAATTGTAATTATTGCGACGATAATAGGACAGACATTTTCAATCAGCGCACTCTATTGTACTTCAAATGAATTACGTACTCATTTATCGACGAAAATTCTTATAACAACAGCTAAATGAGCATTCAATTCTGAACAAATGCAAGGGGGAGGGATTCAAATTACCAATTTTTAATTTTATATTATTATTCAAGCAAACTGAAAAACCACATCATTTTTTTTTATTTCAATACCAAATGATTAATTTTTTAAGCTCTGTACTCAAAACATATGGAACAAAAAATAAAACTATATTAAAATACACTTTTATGACTAATAGGGGGCTATATATGCCAGAGGCTTTGATTTGATTGTTTAATTATTCACATAATAATGATAATATAATCACATAATAATAATAATACTAATAATAATAATAATAATAATAATAATTATTAATATTAGTTTATTATTATTATTAGATTATTTATTTATTTATTTATTTATTATATACAGATGTTCAATGTCTACAACATCTAATAATAATAATAATATTATTATTATTTATTATTTATAATATTTATAATATTTATATTATTTATTATTATTATATGATTTATTTATTTATATACAGATGTTCAATGTCTACCACATCTTTCTGAGCCTAAAGTTTTTTTTTTCTCCAATTGTCTCTATCCATCCATTCCATTTCCTCCAGTCTTCTTGTTCTCATTCCAGTTCTTATTTCTTGCATCAACGAGTTAAATTTAATAATAACAACTAATAATAATAATAATAATAATAATAATATAATAATAATAATAATAATCCATCAATAGTAATTCTGTCCGAAGGCAGGTCTTTCACTGCAATCATAGCATTTTCATGCTATGCTTGCAGGTTTACTAGGGGAATTATAGGTGTGGTAGCTTCTCGTTGATTTCCACACCAGTGATGGATGATAATAATGATAAGGATGATGATGTGCCGGATGATTTTCGGGGGACCGTTGGGCCCTAAGCTTCCTGAACATTTGTCTTACAGGTGAGGAAAAAACCCTGAAAAAAAAAAACCCACCCAGGAGCCTGTCCCGACCGGGAATCGAAGCCGGGCTCGCTGCGTGACGAGGCAGCAACGACTACCTCGAGACCACAGCGGTTTACATAATAATAATATCTAAAATATAAAAGTAAGGAAGGATACAAGATTGAAGTTCTACAAAACTATGGCAGGTACCATTACTTTTATGACGGTCCCGTGAGTCCTGGGTAATAATTTAGAGGAGTTCGAGGTAGAATTATAAAGTGCAAGGAACAGAAATTACTTTTTCTAAGAAGGACCAAAGGGATGCACAAAATTGGAACCACATAAGAAATGAAGAAATTAGAAGTGAATTAAGCAAATATATTCAATAAATATAGGATTCAACAACACCACGTTCGGCTGGGAAGAGCATGTTCAGAGAATGGAAGAAAATAAACATTGCCCAAGATAGCAAGGACCGAGGTAAGGATAATTAAGACAAAGAAAACAGGAAAAAGGGAGGGAGATGGAAAGGAGGGAGGAAGGAACGAAAGGGAGGAAGGGAAAGAGAAAAAACGAGGAAGAGAGGGAAGGAAGCAGTGGGGAAGGCGGAACAGGCGAAGCGCGCTAAACCGGAAGGAAAGGAAGAGGAGGAGGAACAGAGGAAGAGGCGAAGAAGAAGAAGAAGAATGAAGATAATAAGAAGAAGAAGAAGAAGAAGAAGGAGAAGAAGAGGAGGAAGGAGGAGGATGAGGAGTAGGAGTGAGGATGAGGAGGACGAGGATGATGAGGACAAGGAGTAGGAGGACGAGGAGGAGGAGGAGGACCATGACGAGGAGGAGGACGGAGTAGGAGTAGGAGGAGGACTATGAGATGATTAGCACTATTATGAGTAAGAGGACTTAGTGATGAGACTAGGAGGTGGACAAGGTGGGGACGGGGTTAGGAGGAGGAGACGTATCATTATTATTAATAATATTATGATTATTATTATTACTACTATATTATTATGACTACATTATGTTATTACTACGATTACTATTATGATTATCATTAGTATCATTACTATCATTAATATCATTATTATTTATTATTTTATTATTATTATTATTTATTATTTACTGCAGGCGTTCAGATGGAATTTCTAGAAGATATAAAATAAGAATCAGTTTAATTAAACAAAAGATGAATGTTCGAACTTCAATTGTGCGTTCAATAAAAAAACAAAATGTCACGATCATGTGTAAAAAGAATAAACAGAAGACATATTTCCAAGAAGAATACATAGAATGGGTTGTCACTTGGTAAAAGAAGAAGAGGGACGGCCTAAATTACGTTGGTTTGATAGTGTTTTGAGTAGCATGAGGAAAAAAGAGAAAAAGATTACATAAAAAAATTAACGCCGCGAACCGGGATTTGAACCCGAGAGACCTCTTAACTTTATACGACAGTGGGATACCATCTCCACTCAGACTCCAAGTGCAAACATTACTTTTCTTTCCATAGCCTTATATACAACTTTCTATCATAAGAGGGACATCGCTCGCAATGCTACCTTACGACTTCTATATTAACAAAATATTTTGAATATATACTTAAAATCAAGCCATATACATATCACTGATGGTATTCTTGTTAACAATTAATAAATGGAATTATTTATCAAAACAATATTAAGATAAATATTTTGATTTGTTTAAATATTGTATAATTCTTAAATTAATGTTTTATATCATTATTTTTCTTTGCTTTTTATATTGAATTAGACAGAGACAGTCTACCAACAATTTAATTTATCTTGCTTGAATACATTTTATTATTAGTTTTAGTCTCAATCTTAACTATCATTAACTGATTGTATTATAGATCGTAATATATTAGATATTATCTTATTGATCAAATCTACATTTATTATTTAATATTAGAGTTAATTGTGATTGTATATTCTGATGTAATATATGTTTGTCCAGGTGAGTGGAAGAGAAGGGCATATGGTCTTGATTCCACCGGGCTAAATAAATACATTTTAAAAGTAGTTCAATAAATACATTAATATGTAGCGAACTATATCTACATAGAGCATTGACATAAGCAGAGTTTTAGCAATGAACTTACAGGGTATTGTACCATATAATTTCCCTAACTTGTTTGAGAACGAAAAGGTTCTGCCTGAGTATTATTAATGTAGATTAATTATGTTGTTTCAGGAAACAGCGAGCGAGGGAAATGTAACTGAAGAACCGCCGGGATCGTCTGAAGGTGAGTAACATTTTTCACAATATTCAATTTTTGTGAGACTTTTTTGATGCCTACAGTAGAATATACAAGGCTCATCTCCTGAGAATTATGAATAACCATAATATCCTAACAGTCCTATAAGTACAAACATATCAACATTACTAACGTAAGAAAAATCAGACTACACAATTTTGAAATTCTATAAACGAAATGGCAGTCCCAACACCTTACTCCTCAGTGAAACGCCACATAAAGTTAAATTCCAAAATTATGAATGACAATAAACTTCAAACTGTGGCCAGTAACAAAAAAAATGGGATTGTCTAATAAAACATACTGATATACTGAACATACCAAGAAAAACAGAAGTAGCACATTTCAGGATGACAACAGGCCACGACTGCCTGGAAAAACATCTTCACAAAATCAATGTTCTGCCTTCACCGAAATGAATTTTTATGCAATCACCCTGGCGAAGAAATGGACGAAGGTCATCTGAACAACTGTATCGCTGTCAAACATGAAGATTCTAAGACATCAAAGTATTGGAGAGCAAGACTGCTAATGACTTTAGTGTTAGATGCAGTACGTTAGACAACAACAACAACTTTGTAACACAGATCAGAAACACGGAGTTTGACATTAAATCAACTCCGAAGAATATAAGCGGTAGAAATGAGACTGTAAAGACCCCTAGCAGACTAAACTATTTTTGATCATAAACGGAATGTTGACATTCGAGAAGAGTTAAACATCACAGTCATCACTAGAACCATGAAAGTTTTCCGATATAACTGATACGGACACATATCACGGAGGTCAGCCAGGCCCTGTACGGGAGTTCGGCAAACAAAGAATTTTACACATCCCCGAAGAAAGAAATCTAATGGGGTCAAATATGGTGACCTTGGAGACCATTCATTAGGACTTGATCTTCCTTCCGCTTGTTGGAAATTGCGTCTTGAAGTAGTCTTGAACTTCATTGGCGTAATTTGGAGGGGCACCATCTTGCTGGAAGAAGAGGTATTTACGAACTGCATAGTTCTCCACCATATCTAGGTATCGTGTCCCTATCACTGTGCTTTCAACAAAGAAGAAAGGTCCGATCACAGTATCACAAGTCAAAAGCACATCTCACGTTACCTTCGGGCTATTAAGTTCGTATTTCACTAAGAAGGAGGGTTTTCTTCTCCCCACATTCTACAGTTATTGTGGTGCACCTTACCACACGCGTGAAAGGTTGCTTCGTCTCAGAACGAGATGTGGTTGTGGAATTTATTGTCATCATTAGGCAGCGAAATTTGATCCATCGATGCCGATGACTTACTTTGTATTTAATACTGGTGTTGACTGTAATGAAACGATCGGTAGGGGGTGTATCACATGTCTGCATACCTATCGGGCGATTCTTCTGTAACATAAACATTAGGAAGCAATACGAGTATAAAGCACATAGTACTATAAAATATACTTAGGTTATGCATTGCTTACAAGTTTATGAAAAGTTTTAAGACAAAGATTGTCGTATCGCATGCACATTTGTTTTCGTTTTGGGTGGAATTTCACTACACGTAACATCAGGTACGCGCAATATCAACTACCGACGTACTCTACAATAACTCCACTTCTTTACTAATGAAGCGTATACTGCGTCTGTCTTCCTTTATAGCCCGGTACACGTAATCCAACCATCTTACATGCATTCTCGTATAGTCTATACCAATGCAAGTAAGCCTTCGACATTGTGGGACAGATTCCGCTCTCTGGTCATCATCAATTCAATGCACTGCAGATTTTTCAAAAGTTGGATTTTGTGTGCTCTAAGTCGCAATCTTTTAGGAACAATGTTGTGAACAGTTGATTTCGGAATACCCAGCTCTAAACTGATCCGTCAAATTTATTTCCTTGGGCTGCGCTGATATGCTTGCCTAACATCTTCAACTTTAGCTGCGGACACTGTGTTCTTGCTGCTTCCTTTCTTCCTTAACACAGTCTGTTTCCAACAGTTTATTATACCATTTCACAATGGTATGACGCTCTGTAACATCTGCAACATATCCCTGCCTAAATCATCTTTGCACTGCAATTGGAAACTCTAACTCAGCTAACAATAACATTTCACTTTCTGCTGTACCGTGAATTCCGCCATTTAAACTCTATGTTGTTATCATAATTGCTCCAAATTGTGTTAAAAAGATGATGCTGTTTGCAGATGATCAAGTTTTAATAAGTAAAAATTAAAATGAACTATAAAAATCAAATTATGAACTGCAGAAGATAAGTGAGAAATATAATTTTAAATTTTGTGGGGAAAAAATGTTTTTTCGAGAAAAATACAGTATTCGTATAAAAATAATATTACATAATACTCCTTTAAAACAGGTCGCGAGTTTCAAATATTTAGGAAGCGAAATAACATAAATATACTAATGAATGTAAAAATAAACTCCCTCTTTTCCAACAGATTTGAGGTACTATAAATAGAATGAGAAAGGAAACTCAAATGAAGTTCTGTACGGTGACAACAATACCAGTTATAGTATATGGATCAGAAATTTGGACTATGACATAAAATGACATTAAAAAATTGCAGGCTACAAAAATGAGGTTTTTGAGATCAGTTAAGGGTTGTACTAGGTTAGATACATTTATAAATGAATATATAAGAAGACGATTAAATGTAATATCATTAGAGGAAAGGATTCATCATTATAGAGATCAATGGACTGAACACCTAGAAAGAATGAGCTACAGCCATATTCTAGAAGAATTCTTGATTAAAAACCTGAAGGTAGGAGAGATTTGTGAAGACCACGGAAACGTTGGTTGGAGAATACGTGAAGACGTAACAGGCTTAAGAGCCTAGTCCGTGATTGAAGAAGAAGGAGTTGTCATACCCGCGCATGTGCGCTGGAGTCATAATATCCATTGTTGCAATGGCGACCATGATTGATGGTTCAACTTCCTACATTTCGGGGTTGCCAACCTAAATAACTACACTGTAATAAAAAATAACTATACTGTAATATTAGACATTACAAAACGCGTGTGGGAAGTAAAACCGCTGCCCTCTATGTATACTATATACAATGTATATACAAAACATCAAAAAGGTAGTGTTAATATACATTATACGAAACAAATCACTGCATTTTAAATGAACTTAACTCTATTTGAAACAATATAAAACAACAAATAAGTACTTGCCGCATCTTACCACTAAATGGTCTCACGGCCTCCTGTAGTTTCAACTAATAACCATTGCCCACAATGTTAACGTTAGTCAATTGTTTGTAATGAACGCAAATATTTCCAACAAAAATGCTATTATTTATTATTTTAAAAACACCATCGAGCTAAAAATTAATGTACAATGCATGTTTGTGAAGTGTTTTACAGAATCTCGAAATTTAAAAAACCTCGCTATCGGTAATTTTTAAACATTTTCCTCGATTCTGTAAAAAACTACTTGCCAACCTCGGATGTAATATACTATTGTGGCAGTGATTCAACAAGACACATTGTACATCGTCTATTTACGATATAAGTATCGCAACTTGTACAATTTTACCGATCATACACTGCTCAAAACAATTAGAGGAACACTGAAATATGCAAATATTTTTTCATTGGATAAAGGTACAAATATGAAATTAATAAAGTACATTATTTGTGGTTATTTATTTTTTTATTTATTGCTCATGTCAGTAAAAACAAAATGAATAACGCTGACAATTAACTTTTCAAATAATTCCGCTATGTAAGTAATTGAATCTTGTGCTTATTTTTCAAAGTTAAACACTCGTTATATAGAGTTAGTATCGTGTATGGCCTCCACGACATTCGATGACACTTTGGCACCTTCGTGGCATGCTCCCAATAAGATTCTGGATTTCCTCTTGCGGGATATTCTCCCATTCCTCCTTCAGAGAATCTCCTAGTTGCTGCAAAGTTTGTGGAGCTTGATGTCGGTTCCTGACCTTCCTGTCTAGAAGATCCCACAAGTGTTCAATAGGGTTGAGGTCTGGGCTGACCGCTGGCCACTCCATTACCTCAATTTCATTCCTCCTCAGGAAATCCCTGGTGACAGCCACAGAATGTGCCCTGGCATTATCCTGCATAAACAGAAATCCAGGGCCTACTCCAATGGCAGCAGGTACTACATGCTCTTCCAGAACGTGCTCGATATACCGGACAGCATTCAGTCGCTGGGGAACAAGTACAAGGTCCGTACGATTGTTGTACATAACTCCGGCCCACACCATTATGGAACCTCCTCCGAATCCATCAATTTCCTGTACAGCCTCTGCAGAAAATCTTTCTCCTGGCCGTCCCCATATCCTCAATCGACCATCACAACGTGTAAGACGATACCTGGATTCGTCCGAGAAGAGCACAGACTCCCACTGGTTCAGGTTCCAATCACCATGGTTTTCAGCATACGTACGTCTTGCTGCCTTATGCCCATTTGTTAAGCGTGGTTTTTTAACGGGCCTTTTGGACGAATATTCTCTTTCCTTAATCTGTTCCTTATGGTTTGGTCTGAAACCCGGATTCCGGAAGCCATATGAAGGTCATTCTGCAGGTCTTTGCAGTTTTTGTACGCTGTCGAAGAGCAGAAATAACAACGTATCTGTCATCCTGGGGGCTTGTTTTAAATTTACGGCCCTGGCCATGTCTTCTACAATACTGACCTGTCTCTCTGTGCCTGTTGGGTAACCTGGATACCACGGAAGGAGAAACCCCATGCTCTCTAGCCACTTGTCGCAGAGATTGACCTTGTCGTAAAAGATGTAGAGCATGATACACTTCAAACTCATTTAAATGCCTCATTTTGTCAGAAACTTCAATAAACAAGGCAACAATCAACATTCGTCACTATAGCAACATCAGGAAGCTTACCAATTAGAAGTGGCCAGTGCCTTCCAAAATAAAAAAAAATTCTCTATATTTGTTATTTGAGGTAATTTCTCTGTATTTAGGCCATGGATCTTTAAAATTGTATCCAATGATAAAATTAATAATTCAATTTACATATTGTCCAACTTTCAGCATCACATCTTTAAAAAACAATTACTTATTCAATTTATTACACAAGTGTTCCTCTAATTGGTTTGAGCAGTGTGATATGGAATGATAGTTTTTTTTTCCCCCAGATAAAACGGAGAGCTCGGAAGTGCAGGTTCCAGTGCAGGAAAGCAGCAGGCTATGGACGGTAGCGAGGTTGTCGGACAGGGCGTTGTACAGGCAGGAAATGGCTAGACAACTTCACATCATGAGAGGTGAGTACCGAAATCTTGCGTTTCTATGGAACCAATCTATCACGAGTACCATGTTAAAAACATTTTTATGTCCGTTATCGTAAGGCACTTACAACAAAACATTTCTATACAAAAATCACCCGGCGAGAGGGCACTGAGGGACTGTTTTAGTTACAATAACCGCACGCACAAGCTTGTACAAACATTTGTCAGTAAGCTTCCTACAGTTATAAGCAGATCTTGTTCAACTGTTAAGTCCTGTAGGCAAGCCGCAGCTCCTGCAGAGGCGGCTTGTGCACTTGTTTTCATTAACGCTAGTTTACTTCCTGGTATAAAATCCATTAATAACAATGGTTGCTCCTTGAAATTTATTTGAATGATTTTAATCGCCTATTTTTAATTTACAAATTTTAATATTTGTTCATTGAAATATTCTTCATATCTGTCCATAGTCCACCGGTGCGGTCTCGAAGTTGCGTGCTGCCTTGTCACGCAGTGGGCCCGGGTTCGATTCCCGGCAGGAACAGGCTCCAGGGTGAGGTTTTTTCGGGGTTTTTCCTCACACCTGAAGACAAATGTCAGGAACCTTAGGGTCCAACGGTCCCCGAAAATCATCCGGCCATCATCATCATCATCCTTATCATTATCATCATCATCATCAACATCAATCATTTTAGTGGAACGCAATGGGAAGCTACCATATCTATATTTCCCTAGTAAAGCTGCAAAGCATAGCATGAAAATGCTATGATTGCAGTGAAAGACCTGCCCTCGGGCAGAATTACTATGGATGGATGGATGGATGGATCTGCCCATATTGATCAAAGTTTTCCACTTTCCTTCATTGCCCTTTGTTTTCCCTTCTTACAGAGTTTTTGTGAACTATGAAGGGATGTAGCTATTCCTGAAAATAGTTTGTCCATAATTCTGCTATTTGAAATAACCACCTATGTTATATTGTATTAGCTCAGTATAGGGATGGATGGAGAGATTATGTCGGCGCAGCCAAGAACCTAGTGGTTCGATAATCCCAGTGAGTTATATAGATAGCCCTATAACAAGACAGCGCGCTACCTCGAGATACTGCCTTGTTATGCAGCGGTTTCGATTTCAATTCTCGGTCGGGACAAGATTCCTGGGTGAGGTTTTTTCGGTTTTTTTCTCACCTGTAAGACAAATGTCAGGAAGCTTTGAGGCCCGAACGGTCCCTAAAATCATCTGGTCATCATCATCATCATCCTTATCACCCACGGTATGGAAAGCAACAGGAAGCTACCACACCTATAATTCCTTAGTAATGCTACAAAGTGCAGCATGAAAATGATATGATTGCAGTGAAGGACTTGCCCTAGGGCAGAACACTACAAATAAATAAAAATGGTTGCCTCAAATTTTCATTGAATGATTTTAATCGCTTATTTTTACTTTCCAAATTTTAATATTTGCTCAATGAGATCTTCTTTGAATAATTTTAATGGCTTATTTTTAACTTCCAAATTTTAATATTTGTTCACTGAAATCTTCTTCTTTATTATCCATCCATCTTGTTCAAAGTTTTACACGTTCCCTCATAACAGTTTGTTTTCCCTTCTTTCAGAGTATTTTAGTGAATTCCGAAGGTATGTAGCTATTGAGTTCATGTTCATTCTTTAACTCTGCTACTTTGTATTACCTTCTCTTAGAAGCCAAGGGGTGTAAGTGACAAATTACTAACTCAGGAGTTGAGTATACATTTTAGTAGTTAATGCAGAGTAGCTAATGGAAACAATAAAAAAAATTTTGGTGCTGAAATCTAGTGGCTAAAAAGAAAACTGAAAACTGTTAAGACAATCACATATGGAGTGTCTCAACTTTGAACAACATTTACTGAAATCTGACCTATTGGTACTTACACACCTTGGCTTGTAAGGGCTTCATATATATATATATATATATATATATATATATATATACTCAGAGATCCGGGTTCGAATCCCGTCCAGGCATTTATTTTTCTTATCATACCATATATATATATATATATATATATATATCATAATCATCATTAACAACAACAAGGATTAAGCCCAATGGTCTGTTCCGATCTCATTATAGGTCGAATTGGTCCTACCATCTCTTCAATAGTCTTCCCAACAATATTCTCCCTTTTGGTTTATAATTATACATTCTTCTTGATAAGCGCTGTTCGTTCATTCGTAATACGCGCTGAAGGTAAGCATTTTGATAGTATTTTATTCTTTCACATATATTAAGCGCTATTATTATATCTTCGTTTTTCTTTTTATCGGTCCTTTGGTATCATGCTATTGCTCTCAACATCTTCATTTCTGCAGCATCTATTTGTTTACTATCTGCCTTTGTTAATGTCCAGGTTTCATATCAATAGATACGAGATGGAACTACCAATACTTTCTAAAATTTTGAAATCGTTTATTTTCTAGTTTTATTGAATAAAGTGCGTTTAATTGTGCCACATAGATAATTGAATCGTTGTATGTTAGTGTGTTTATCTAAATTTCTGTCATTTCATATATATATATATATATATATATATAGATAGATAGATAGGCCTATATAATTCACTCATACTATCGAAACACTAGGTTCATGGCCCCGACGATATAAGCTCTCCATACATGCCAATCCTGAGCTTGTAAAATATAATTATCTGAAATCATGGTTATTGTTATTCTCCCACCTCAACCTTGGTCTACCTACTGGGCGCTTTCCCATTGGTTTTCTTGCAAAAAGTTACATATCACTCTTTCATTCCCCATTTGTGCTGCCCATCACAGTCTGTGAGATTGTTCTTATTATATCTGATTTCCTATAGGCCTAAACATCATGTAGATTACTGTTATGTTGTCTTCTCCATTCGCCTATCTGTTCATCTCTCATTGGGTCCAAGAATTTTTCTCAGAATTTTATTCTCAAATACCTGTCATCATTTCTTCTCCTTGAAAGTAATAGTCAAGTTTCGCATCCATATAATACAATTGGGAGAAGAGCAGTTACATACTCGTACACTTCTAGTTTGACGTTTGTGAGAGAAATTAAAGTGACAATAGCCCCCCCCCATACACAGACACACACACATACACACACACATATATATATATATATATATATATATATATATATATAATTCTGGTACTTAAAAGAAATTTATATCAAAAAACGTGTATAAACGGCTAATAATTATGGCATGGGTGCAACAATCGTTGCTAAGGAAATTTTTCTACACAACTAACATGCAAGAAAAAGCAAAAATATTCAGTCGCCCGAACAACTACCTAAATAGACTGCCAGATATCTGAAAGCATGGAAACCGTTACGGCCAGCTTGTCGAATGTTTCGTAGTTATACACGGGTTGTCTGAATCACTCTTTGTACTATTATAACGCACAAAACGTTGTACTTTGTAACAAGTGTAGATAAGCGAACAAAATATTTAATTTGATTAACAGTAGGCCTACCCAAGAGGAAGAGACAGAGACAAGTTTGGTCATGGGCATTTTCGGTGTCTTTATAAGGGAGAATAAAAGATTACAAGTATTTGAGAATTAAATTCTTAGAAATTATTTTGGACCAAAGAGACACGAACAGACGGGGGAATGGAGAAGACTGTGCAACAGTCTTTATCTTTATGGGAAACCAACTAAAATAAGAACAGTTAAATCTCATAGACCGCGATGGGCAGGACATGTGGCAGGAATGCGGAATGAAAGAGGGGCATGAAAACTTATTGTAGGAAAATCAGAAGGAAAACGTCCAATTATTAGACCAAGAACGAGGAGGGAGATTAACATTAATCATGATTCGAGGGAAGTAGATTATACAGAGGATAAATTGGAAAACATTAGCTCAGGGTAGTGATGTATGGAGAGATTATGACCGCCGGCTGTGAAACTACGGGTTCGATAGTGCCAGTGAGTTAGTTAATAGATAGGATTGGCGAAGATCTGTAATGTAATGAATAAAACTATCAAAGTTGAATATAATTGTCATAAATATTTATTTTGATAACATTCGTAACAGCTGTGTATTGAAACAGCTGTTACGAATTTTAAATAAAATAAATATTAATGAAAATTATATTCAACTTCGATAGTTTTATTCATTACATTACAGATCTTCTGTTTCAATACACACAGCGCAGAGGGGAGCAACTGTGCTGGCTTCCGGCTAAGCCCTACGGGCTCGTGGACGAACTGTGGGGTCGCCAGGAGATGAGCACCTGGACGTACTAAAGTCTCACAATGTGGGGCTTGAGGATTCAAGCCCTAGCCGATCTCACAACGGCTGCAGGATTCGTCCCTAGAGGCAGAACAGGGAAACGGTAGGTGGATCTGCGACAGCACTCCTCCCGGCTAGGCTCGAGGAGCCCGTGGACCAACTGTGGGGTCGTCAGGAGCGAGCGACCTAGCGTACTATGTAGCTCAGCAATTTCCTGAAGTTGCGACTCCAACACCTTCTCCTGTGGTGTTGGTTTTATTGCCGTAAACTTGAACGTGGACGCGATGTACATAAGGGAGGACAAGAATCTGGGACTTTGGAGTATGGTCTTTCACCGAGGTATCCCAAGGGGTGGAGGCATGGGTCCAGATGTTTCAATACACAGTATTACTCGTCCAAGTTAAGTCTGCACGGCTATAGGGAAGTTTCTTAGCTCTATTTCTCTATGGAAGGGAGCATCCATAAAGATATGTGAAACACCATTATATGGTTGTCAAATTAGTAATGTTGTCTATGATTGCTGAAGGTTAATGATAATTTAAAATCACAGCGTTTGTCTTCTCTCTATTATCAACCTCACACAAAAAAAAGGACGGGAATTGGTAAATGTGATGAGAAAGATAAAGGAGGGACAGTCATTCCCCGGTAGTAAAACGGATGCTGGATTATTAATTTGGTCAACAACTGCTGTAGGTGACGGATCATTTAAAAAGCATAGTATTTACCAACGCTGCACTCCAATTCAAATAACACAATGCATGTGACAGGCTAGTAACATAGTATTCATAAGAGAAGAAAGAGGGTCGATAGCACATTCCTAGCATATTTTCCGCCTGCAGTTTTATCATGTGTGAGTAAGGAGTACCTTCATCAAATGAATTTCATAAATACAAACAAACTTTCGGCTGAACTTTACAATGTGTGACACGACATTTTTAATTCCTTCATAACCTCCTGTCAAATTTTATTCTTAGAATTACATTTTTCAAATTATTTCCCACCGTTTACAATGATTTTACATTTATTCTAACGATTATTTCAGCATATTTTTCTATGACATAACTACATATGTAGCAAGAAGATGTGGCAGCCATATTGATTTCAACGAATATTCTATACAACAATAAAGACGTTTTCCAATCAGCCAACATAGAGTATGTAGGGCTACTAATTAACTGTACACATATACTTCAGAATTTTAGAACTTGCTATTTATTTTTGGACGTTGCATTATTTAACAGGTTAGAGTGCTTAAATTGAGTTAGGTTAGCTTTTAGGTTGGTCATTCACAGGTTAGAGTACTTAAATTGCGATAGGTTAGCTTTTAGGTTCGTTAAATATCGTTAATAAGTTGCCAGCACACGTGATTCCATAGTGTAAACCGCTTTGTGTTTGTTTACGCATGCGCATGGTGTATGATTGGAACTTAGAAATATTTTTTGCGTCACATGTTGTAAAGTATTTACAAATTTTCTGTTTTTAAAAATCTGTATTTTTTTCCCCATGAAAACAACCTCAATAGCTTCAGTCCTTCGGAATTCGCTAAAAAGTCACTATCGAAGACGTCATGTACTGGCAAATTTATTAAAAAGAAAACACCTTCAAATTAGTTACGCCGCAGCTCGGAAATTAATTTAAACTTGTTTGGAGCAAACTTCAGTACCGAAGCGAGACAGAAACTGTTTTCAATATGGAAGAATCTTCTTTAATGCCCCAAAGGTGTTTTCTTCAGCATCAACCGTTTGATGTAATATAAACAGGAAACATCACTAAATAGATTCTGTGGTAATTAACAACTCGGAAATTAACGCTTTTCATCATCAGCTATTCATTAACAGACATTTAACTGTGAATTCTACAACATCAATAGCAGAGTATTGAATCTAACTGCTTTCTAAAGACAAGTACTGATACAGAGGGGGCGAAAACTGTGTACACTCAATAGTTAATACTATCACACACAGAGACATTTTGTGGCAAAAACAGTCGCTTTAGCATCGCATGTGTCCCTAAGCCCTGGTTATAATTATAACTGTGATGCAGTAATTGGAAGCAACCACAGCTTCATTTAGCAACTAGACAGATAGACACTGAGCCCAAGTGAGTAATAAGCTTACAGCCTCTCTCACCCCACTGCCCCCTATAGTACACTCGACTGAATTAGCAGACGCTCGCTATATTCACTTCAACAACTCTAACAGCCATGTTGTTTAGTTACATCGGTTTCATACTGAAATCTCATTCACTACTCTCACCGAAAATTTGTGAAATCGTTTTATTTTAATTATACTTGTATGGAGAATATATAATGTCACAAATATAAATACATTTTATAATAGAGCGTGTAGGTAAACAGTATTCGGATAGTTTTGAAATTCACAATGGGTTAAAGCAAGGAAATTCACTATTTCTTCCACTATTCATTTTTGTTCTAGAGCGTGTAATCAAATATTTAGAGGATGAATAAGTCCTATAACTCAATGGTATTCAAAACCTGTTAGTTTATGCTGATGATGTAGTATTAGGTGATAGCGAGGAGATACTAAGGGCCAACCCGCACACTCTATTGAGTAACACTAAGAAAATGGGACTGGAAGTATTCATCAATTAAACTAAATATAAGGTCACACATTGAAATACATTAGGTCCTATATAATAAAAAAGGACAGCTCATGACAAATTAGGGAAATTTTGAAGAAGTGGCTAAATTCAAACACCTTGGAAAAATAATTACAAATAAGAATGAGATGCACAAAAGAATTAAACATAGGCTCAATTCGGAAGATGCATGCCATTATGCAATACTTTTGTTGTCCCAACTCCTTTCAAAAAAATTAAACTGAAAATATAAAACACTGTTATTCTCTCAGTTATAGAGATGCGAAAAATTGACTGTTACTTTAAGGGAGGAAAAAAATAACGAGTATTTGAAAATAAAGTTCTTAGGAACATTTTTGGACTAAAGAAAGATGAAGAATCAGGTGAATGGAGAAGACTTCATAACAGTGAGCTACATGATCTTTATAGAAAATCAATTTTAAGAAGAACGGTTAAGTATCGTTGACTGCGATGGGCAATCCTAGACATGTGGCATGAATAGGGAACGAAAGAGTAGGAAAACCAGAAAGAAAACACCAAATATGTAGAAAAACCAGAAGAAATGCGCCCAATAAGTAGGCTAAGAATGAGATAGGGATGTTTAAAGAGCTTATATTAGCGTGATCATGAACCTTTTGAATCGATAATTTTAGTGAGTTAGTTTTACTTTGTTTGTAATGATAAATAATTGTGACGTAAGCAAAAAGCTTGTTTTCAGATGGAAAGGGCAATAATTTGAAGTGACTGTACTGGAATCTTGTTCAGTAAAGAAGGAAAAGCTCCGATGGGTTTCTTTTATACGGTTTCGCGACAAATAACTGTCATCTGGGATTACCAGCTTCGCCTCCAGTCAGTGGTGTAAGCTACACCTCCTTACAAAACTTTAATGCATTTTGCAATACACACTATCTTGCAATACAACTAAATAATTAGTATACTTCATTGACATCAATATTCAGAAGGAAACTTTTGTGATTCTTATACGCGAGGGCAGAGTTCAAATCCCGTCTTCGACCATCCTCACTAACAAAGGATAATAGTATTATATTAAACTATGTTCTTCAATATGCTAGATCTTAACTGTCGAAATCCAAAATAGTGTGTATAAGGGCGTAATATTTGGTTCAAAGATCTCCGCATTTCAGGCTCCATGTCACGGGAGACATGATCAGGATGTTTATGCCCTAAAAAAGAAACTTTGCCGATCTAGTTAGAACACGCAAAACTCCAAAAAAGAGGCGAACATGATAATGACTATTACACAACCACTAATAATAATAATAATAATAATAATAATAATAATAATAACAATTGTTATAATAATAACAATTATTATTATTGTTGTTAATACTATGACGACAATAATATAAATAACATAATAAAAATATAGCAAATGTCAGGAAAACTTTAAGACCCAAACGGTCCCCGAAATCATATGGCCATCATCATCATCATCATCCTTCACCGGTTTGGAAGCAACGGGAAGCTACCACACCTAGAATTCCCCAGTAAAGTTGCAAGCATAGCATGGAAATACTATGATTGCAGTGAAGGACCTGCCTTCGGGCAGAATTACTATGGATGGATTATTATTATTATTGTTCTTATTATTATTATTGTTATTATTATTATTATTATTATTATTATTACTATTACTATTATTACTACTATTATTATTATTATTATTATTATTATTATTATTATTATTATTATTATTATTATTATTAATATTATTATTATTTTGACGTATCCGTGGCACAAGTGGTTGGTCGCACGCCTCTCACCGTTGGAGTCCCGAGATTGAGTGTCGGTCACTCCATGTGGGTTTCGGAGCTTGGGCAGGTTTTTTTCGGGGTTTTCTCCCGTTTTCCGCTGCCACACTTTCATTCCAGCATTTCTCCATTTCGTTTTATTTCATTCATCTACCCCTGTGATGGCGCGTCATGTGTGGTCAGCCGGCACTCTTGTTAATCATAGACCTCTATAAATATAGGAGCTTCATCTCATCTCATCCCTGGGCTCGACCATGAGTTGGATACGAGATGAGGATAATAAATTATTTATTTATATTTATTTTACTTATTTATATCGAGATTTTCAATGTTTACACACCTTTCTGTGCCTAAAGTTTAATTTTCCTTCTCCATTCGTCCCTATCCATTCACTCCAAATCTTCAAGTCCTCTTGTTCTTATTCCAGTTATTTCTTGAATCCACGAGTTTCGAGGTTTTTCTTTCTTCTTCCAGATGGTCACCATTCCAATGTTTTTCTGGGTAACCTTTCTTCTTGCATTCGTCGTACATGCCCATACTAATTTAATTGCTTATACCTTACACAATGTAGGCTACTATTGAATATTTAAAATACATGCTTTTCTCGTATGACTTTATTTCTCATTTTTCCAATTTTACATATCTTGCTGCTCTCCTCAAGAAATCCACTTCCATCGACATAAGGTTCTATTGTAAGTTTTTCTTGAATTTCCACGCTTCAGCTCCTCGTTTGACAATACTTCTCACTATTGAATCATATATTTGTAACTAATTTTTCCTGGTTATATGTATGTTCCATAGTACATATAATAATAATAATAATAATAATAATAATAATAATAATAATAATAATAATAGTAATAATAATAATAGTAATAATAGTAATAATAATAGTAATAGTAATAATAATAATCATAGTACAATGACGAATTCAGGCCATTTGTTGACCTGTTGTAATAGTAATAATAATAATAATAATAGTAATAATAATAATAATAATAATAGTAATAATAATAATAATAATAATAATAATAATAAAGTAATAATGACCGTCTAATTCTGTACATCCCCAAATGAGCCAAAGTACTGTCTTGCACGTGTTACTAAACCAAGTTAATTTTAATTACGCTTATTTCTCTAAAAACGTCAGTCAGTGACAAGTGAATAGCTCACACCTAAAAAAGACATCTAGTAGGGAACTAAGTTATTAGGCTCTACTTGGATGGGAAAGACCGATTTAATTTTGCTCAGAATCTCTAGTTTAGGAATACGGTTCTAGTAGAGCCCTAAAATCTTCTGATTCGGGACTCTCGGCTTAAAATTCCTGTAGGAGTTGTCTACTAGATTTTATATCCTAAAAATCCATCGACCACGGCCGGGTATGAACGCGCAAACCTCAGGACCAGAGCCAAAGACCTAACCCCAGACTATCGAAGCCTATTGTTGATAATTATTATAGTAATAACTTTTTTGTACCTGGCAGAATTAAGATTTAAGATATTATCTACCATTAAAACAAGTTAGATAAATTTGCAAGAATACCAGTCCGCTGATCACCCTCGAGAAGTGCAGACCTATCTTGGGCGAGTAATAGAAATTTTTATAGTCGGCTCAGTAATTAATTTACAAGCGACATCGAAGGTAACTGTTTCCCTCTGGTTTAAAAAAATACATTCTTACTGCCAGGTAGAGCCGAGGAGTTGCTGTTAGAAGCTTCTATGACGCCGCTGCAATCACCAAAAATTGAAAACGGTTTTCTGCTAATAATGTCTTCACATTTTTAAACGACGTTTCCATGTCTACTCCAAATATAATTGTATTAACAGCGTTGCAAGTTTTACCTTTTGCAGTATCTTTAGTTGGTAAAAATTGATTCCAGTGAATAAAGCGTGACAACGCAGCTTGACATGCTAAATACTTCTTCCTCTTCTTCTACAAGGTTTAGGCTATGCAGCCTGTTCCGGCGAAGTTAAAAGTGGAGTCCATCTTCTACGTGGTCGGCCAACATCTCTTGTTCCTCTGGGATTATACAGGAAGGTTCTTTTTGGTATTCTTTCGTTGTTCATTCTAAAACTTCTGTCTTTTTATTATTTAACCCTCTTATATTCCATGTTGCCAATAGTAAATTATTCTTCATCATTGTCCTTTTCTTGCCTGGTCCATCATCAGTGTTTCCGTCCGGCTTTCTCCTTCGCTTTTTAGTAATAAAAAATTAATCTGGCCGCCTTACAAGGGCTGCGCAGATATAGTTGGGTGGTGGGATTGCCACCTTACAGCCTCCCAACTTGCTTCAGCTTTGTTTTTAGGGTGCCTTCCCTTAGGTAGATTGCCTTCTCTTCGGCTCTGAGCTCTACCTGCCCATTATAGCCGTCCAATCTGGAACAGACGCTATGCTGATTTTGGTTCACCCCGGGTATTTCATTTCCCCGGTACCACCTATATTTAGGAGGCATTCCCTTATCCACCACCTGGGGTGCAAAATAGACCTACTTAACCACAAAACAAAGCGCTTGTAAACTAAATGACTGAGCCGATTTTAGCAGCTTAGGCTATTAAATGACTCACTGGCATTATCAAACCCGTAGGCTCATGGCCGCGCGGACATAAGCTCCCATACATCCCTATCCTGAGCTAATGTTTTCCAATCATTCCCTGTATAATCTACTTCCATCAACTCATTACTTACTTACTTACTCACTGGCACTATCGAACCCGTAGGTTCATGGCCGCACGGACATAAGCTCTCCATACATCCCTATCCTGAGTTAATGCTTTCCAATCATTCCCTGTATACTCTACTTCCCTCAAATCATAGTTAATGTTGTTCTCCCACCTCATTCTTGGTCTACCAACTGGGCGTTTTCCTTCTGGCTTTCCTACAAGAAGTTTCCATGCACGTCTTTCATTCCCCATACGCGCAACATGTCCTGCCCATCGCAGTCTACGACGGACTTAACTGTTCTTATTATATCTGGCTTCCTATAGAGTTCATGTAGTTCATTGTTATGTAGTCTTCTCCATTCACCTGTCTGTTCATCTCTCTTTGGTCCAAAAATTTTCCTAAGAACTTTATTCTCAAATACTCGTAATCTCCTTTCCTCCCTTAAAGTAAGAGTCCATGTTTCGCACCCATATAATATAACTGGTAGAATAATAGTTTTATATATTTTCAGCTTAACGTTTTTTGAAAGGAGTTGGGACATCAAAAGTCTCTGCAATGCATAATAGCATGCATTTCCAGAATTGAGCCTATGTTTAATTTCTTTGTGCATCTCATTCCTATTTGTGATTATTGTTCCTAGGTATTTGAATTCAGCCAATTCCTCAAAATTTCCCTCATTTGTCATTAGCTGTCCATTTCCATTATATAATGTATTTCTACGTGTGACCATATATTTAGTTTTACTGATATTTACTTCCAGTCCTAATTTCTTAGTGTTACTCAATAGTGTGTGCGTGTTGGCCTTTAGTATCTCCTCGCTATCGGCCAGTAGTACTACATCATCAGCATAAACTAACAGCTTATTAATACCATTCAGTTGTAAGCCTTCCTCATTCTCTAAAGATTTAATGGCATGCTCTAGTACAAAATTAAATAGTAGAGGAGATAGTGCATCTCCTTGCTTCAACCCATTCTGGATTTCAAAAGTGTCTGAAAACTGTTTGCCTACACGCACCCTACTCGTTGAGCCATTTAGACACATTCGTATAAGTCTAACTAACTTTTTAGGAATTCCGAACTCCAGCAGGATACTATATAACTTCTCCCTCTTAATTGAATCATATGCTTTTTGGAAGTCTACGTATAGTTGATGTACAGTACCATTATATTCCCATTTCTTTTCTAAAATCTGTCTTGTACTAAAAATCTGATCTGTTGTAGACCTGTTTCTTCTAAATGCACATTGATGATCTCCTAGAATGTCATCAATATAGGGAGTAAGTCTGCTTACTAATATATTTGTTAGAATTTTGTACGAAGTTGAAAGTAATGAGATGCCCCTATAGTTGTTGCAATCAGTTTTATCTCCTTTCTTATAAATTGGTACGATAATTGATTCCTTCCATTCATCTGGAAGAGCTTCTTTTTCCCAAATCATACTAAGCAAACAGCGTATCTTGTCCATCAATTTTTCTCCCCCTGATTTTATCAGTTCTGCTGGGATCTCATCTGAACCTGATGCTTTATACATCTTCAATTTTTCAATTGCAATTTCAACCTCTAATGCACTTGGCTCTGCGACTAGCATTTCTGCTGTCTGTAACTTATCCTCCTCGATGTCCTGTTCTGTATGTACATTTAATAGCTGATTAAAATAACTTTTCCATCTATTTAATATACTCTTGGAATCTGCAATCATATCCCCATTTTCATTCCGAATTATGTTTGTTCTAGCCTGAAACCCTTTCTTCTCTATACTAATTCCCTGATATAATTCTCTAATGTTCCTATTTTTTGCATTCATTTCAAGATCATTAATCTTCTCTCTCAAATATTCCCTCTTTTTACTCTTTAGTAACTTGGTGGTTTCACGTCTAACACTACCCAATTGCTCTAAATTTACCTCATTTGGCTCGTGTAACCATTTCATTTTTGCTAGCTTTCTTTTCTTTACAATGTCGGCACATTCCTCATCAAACCATTTCTTGTTTTGCCTCTTTTTTAAACAACCAATGCTTTCTGATGCTGACAATTTAATAGTATCTCTTATAGCCTCCCATTCTTTATTTATATCAGTTTCTTCTTCGTTTGCCACATTGTCATCTGAAGATTCCAGTACTTCAAATCTATTAGCAATTTTGATTTGGTATTCTTGCCGCATTTCATCATTTTTCAAGTTTTTTAATTCATATTTTACTGAATCATCTTTAGCGTTTGTTCCTCTCATAAGCGATAGCCGTTGTCTGATTTTCACCCTGACCAGATGATGATCTGAATTGCAGTCTGTCCCTCTAACTGATCTAACATCAATGATGCTACTATGCCAGCGTTTATCTATCCACTAATACATGATCTATCTGGTTCCGAGTTTCTCCATCTGGGGACGTCCAGGTGTATTTATGAATATCCTTATGCTGAAATTGTGTGCTCTTAACAATCAGATTCTTTGATGTGGCAAATGTGACTAATCTAACCCCGTTGTCGTTACTATCTTCATGAAGACTGAATTTGCCTATTGTTGGTTTGAATATATCTTCCCGCCCCACTTTTGCATTAAAATCTCCTAAGACAATTTTCATATGATATCGTGAAAGGCTATCAAATAAGCATTCTAATTCTTCATAGAACTCATCCTTGATCTTGTCATCTTTATCTTCTGTGGGGGCATGTACATTTACAATTATAAAATCATGTTGTTTACCCTTTAGAATTATGTATGATATCCTATCACTAACAAACTTAATATCTCGGATAGCGGATAGGATCCTCCTTCTTACTAAAAAACCCGTTCCAAATGCAGGTCTTTCTGCACCCCCATAGTATAATGCAAAGCTTCCTGATTCCTGACTACCTTCTCCTGGCCACCTAACTTCCTGTAAAGCGACTATATCCAAGGGCGATGTATCCAATTCCCGTGTTAATATCTCTAGTGCCCCGCTATTGTATAAAGTCCTAACATTCCATGTTCCTAGGAACATGTCCCTGTGTTTGAGCCTTTGGCATGGGTTCCCTGAAGTAGTCCCCGCCCGGAGAACCGAATGGGGGACTATTTGACCTCCGGAAAATTTTACCCCAGTAGAACCCATGTCCGCATTTCTTGACGGTTGTATTTTTACGGTGAAAGATCGTCACTCTTTCGACCAAGGTACTTATTTCGTCTGGCTTATCACCTTCGACCAGTCCGGCATGGGTAACCCTATCGGCAGCAATGCTACCGCCGGCATAGCTCTCAGGATCATTTAAGCACACAAGCCACTCCACCACGACAAGGTAAAGATACCATGGAGGGGTCCATCAACTCATAACTAATGTTACTCTCCCATCTCATTCTTAGTCTATCAACTGGACGTTGGGTTTCCTACAAGAAGCTTCCATGCACGTCTTTCATTCCCAATTCGTACCACATGTCCTGTCCAAGTATACGAAACTTAACTGTTCTTATTATATCTGGCTTCCTATAAAGACCATATAGTTGACTTATGCAGTCTTCTCCATTCACCTGTCTGTTCACCTCTCTTTGGTCCAAAAGTTTCCTAAGAACTTTATTCTCAAATACACGTAATCTCCTTTCCTCCCTTAAAGTAAGAGCCCACGTTTCGGATTCATATAATATAACTGGTAGAATAACAGTTTTATTTATTTTCAGTTTAACGTTTTTTTTAAATGAGTTGGGACGTCAACAGTCTCTACATAATGCACATAGAGCATTATTTATTTTTAATTTATAAGTAAGATGTGTAATATAAATGTAATATTGCTAGATCCCACACAAAAATTATCTAGAAACGATTTTGTAAGTTATATTATATAAAAAATCAGTTGGTTGGAGATAAAGACTTATTACATTAATTTTATCACTATAATATGTTGCGATCTTAACTTTTAGAACTTAAAAATCCGCTCCCTAGTTACTAGTATTACAATTCCAAAATAGTCGTGAAAAGATCCACAAATGTTTTTGAAAGTCCTCTTATTTTATACTTATAGTTTATTTTATATTCCGTATATCTACAACACGGAAGATACAACTTTAGACAATTTACGAGGAACCCACACTCGGACTTTCATCCACTGTAAAAATGCATCAGCTCCCACAAATATCAAAACCAGAGCGACCATGTTAACCACTAAGTCCAACGGGTGCGACCTTCATTTGAACTTTCTATACGAGAATACGATGCAATTCTACTAAGAAAATCTGCAGCGTGTCAGGTGAATGAGTTTCTATAATCAATGCTGTTTGTGATCGTCTTTTTTTCTCACTGTATAGTGCTCACGTTCTTTTACGAAAGAGTTTCCTTTTAAACACCTATTCTCAAGAAAATCTTGTTGCTTTACTTTTCTGAAGAAATCCTTTCTTGTTTTCAAGCAAAGGCTTACCACACACTCAAACATAAAGACAGTACAACCTCTACCAACATATTATTGTAACATGGAAAACATTACCAGCTTATCGACTTCCCAACACAGATTATCTACAATGACATAACAACCCAATATTAGACCTTATTCTCTGCTTTGTTAACTAGACCCAACAAGAACAAGAAAACATGGATAACACTTACATACACAAGAAAATAAACGAAAAAATTAGCCAATACACTAAATAAAGCTGATAAAAACGTAAAAATAGCATACAGAACTAATAACAAATTAAACAACATAATAAACAATAACATTGAAGAAAATAACATTTTCAACAGCAAAGGAGTATATAAATTGACATGTAAGGACTGCAACAAATTTTATATAGGAAAGGACAAACAGAAGTTTTTAAACCATCAGATTTTAAACGGAAGTACTTTTGGAGACTTTATTCACGCAGAAGGAAAATCAAGCCATGCCAAAAACGTTATCCCATGAAGGACATCGATGTTAATTTTTAAATATTGGAAAAACACCCTAACAGTAATGCACAGGAAAAAATAATCCAGCTAAGATAAAAACGCACTCGAAGAGATGGGAAATCCATTGAAAAGCAGCTCACAAACAAACAAATCTGATAAACCCGAAAACGAAAACCAAATACATGGTTAAATTCCCTCTCTACCAGATCTTCAGTGAAACACCAGTTTTGAATCCTGCCGATGATGGAACAAGTCCCGAAATCGCTACAGTTAAATAATTAATTAAGTTGAGGAGACGGACCTTTCTGGTGAATATTCCATAATTTTATATTTTAACTAAAAAAAAGTAAAGTGATCCCACAACAGGCCCGGAGGCCCTTGGGGTAGTAGGAGGTTAAAGCTCCCACTTTTTTTCTAGACAATCGGCACCTTACGTCAGCCGGGTTGTCAGCCCTGCGTGACGGCCGCCTTTACCCCCAGAACAAGCGTCTGGTACTCATTTTAGTTAGAGGCTGAGTCGACCCCAGGGCCATAGTGCCGCCAGAGGGTTTGGGTCAGTTTAAAAATCCTGACCCACTTAATTCAGTTATACTTTTTTATTCAATGCCCCAAGCTGACGTTTCGATATTTCTGATGTTCTCTCATGGCACTGGCTTAATTGTAACACACTTCTGAAGTTGGGGCGCCTTGAAGGCGGGGGTTACGTTGCCCCGATGATATGATGGATGATAAATGATAATGAAGCGCCAGGAGAGTTCTTAACCTAAATTTAACCAAAATTCCAGTTAACCAAAATTCCAGACCATGGGCAACCACAGGAATGATTTCCTTTAAGGAAAAATTCTTATGGTTTGGCCGAGAATCGAACCCGGGACCTTATGAACAGTAGTCGGAAACTCTGACCACTAGCCCATGAGACTGGTAAATTTAGTTATACTTATTTCCCTAATATGTCATGAATGGTATGCGGTCAACATACCGACCCAGTGAGACATCTAGTAGGCATTTTTTTAAACATCAAAGTAAGTACCTGATATATCAGTCTTGCTCAATTAATGTGGATTTCTGTTTTAAAAAATTCGTCAATTAGTTAAAACCAAGTAGGTCTTTCAGAAAATGTTCCATGCATGAGTAGTGCAGAGTGGAGTGTGGCGGGACGTGGCATGCGAGTAGATTGTCAGGGTTATCCAATTCACAGAGTCAGGAGTTGTATTTCTTCCCTTTAATTTAAATGAGAGATTTTATACTGGATTTTAGTGTCTTGCAGATAAAAACGGCAAATAATTTATTGGAAACGGTCTTGGTACATCACATAGCTTCTCTGGAAGAAATTTCAAGGTATGTTACGACATTCAATGGTTGACAATTTCTTTGTTAGTAATTAATTTCAGTATTATAAATAAATATATATATATATATATATATCCTGGAGGAAATACAACTTTGGCTAAACTTTACGACCTATGACACGACTTTTTAAATTATTTTATAAACGTCCGTCAAATTTAATTCCTAGTGTTCCATTTTTCAACTTATTCCCACCTGAATGATTTTTTACATTTTTTTCTAACGATAATTTCAATATGTTTTGCTATGACATTTAACTTCATACGTAGCATGAATACGTGGCAGCCATATTGATTTTAACGAATATAATATGCAACAACATAGATTATGTACTAATTAACTGTACACATACACCTCAGAATATCAGAACTTACTATTTATCTTTGGGTGTTGAATTCTTTTACAGGTTAGAGTGCTTAAATTGCCTTAGGTTAGCATTTAGGTTGGTCTTTCACAGGTTAGAGTACTGAAATTGCGTTAGGTGAGCTTTTAGATTAGTTAAATATCGTGTATATGTTGGCTATATCCCGTGATTCCATAGTGTAATCCGCTTCACATTTGTTGGCGCATGCGCCATGAAAGCCAGAAACATTTTCGTGTAACATGTTGTAAAGTATTTCCAGGATTTCTTCTTCTTATTCTTCATCCAGGGATTAAGCCTGTTGGCTCGTTCCGGTTTCATAAAAGCTAGAATTGCTAAAATTGTTCAGTCCATCTTCTGTGTGGGCGTCCAACATTTCTCTTTCCATGTGGTTTACAATTAGCAATAATTTTGGAAATCTTTCTTCTGGCATTCTATCAATATGTTCTTTCCAGAAGTTCATATATTTAATTATTAAATCTGTAAGTTTGAAAATATTTAGTTCCTTTCTTAAATCTTCATTTCTTTTCTTATCCAGCAGAGTATATCCTACTGTATTTCTTAAAAATCTCATCTCAACTGCTTGCAATCTTTGTTCTTGTCTTTTAGTGATCGTCCAATATTCTGATCCATACATCAATACAGGAACAGTCATTACTTTATAAAATTCCATTTCTGTTTCTTTTCTTGTGTTTGTAAATGTTATTTTAATAGTGCACACATTACTTACTTACTTACTCACTGGCACATTAGATTGAATTTATTTATTTTATCATTAATATCTTCAATTTTAACATATTTTTATGACAAATTGGAAGCTAGATATTTAAAACTATTCACTATCTCTAAAATTGTATCATCAATTACAATTTCTGCTCTTAAGGCATCGTGTATTTGAAATGCTAAACTTTTAGTTTTATTCTTTGAAATTTTACAATTATAATTGGCATTTATTTTTTCAAATTAAAATAGCTCTTGGTAGATCATCTTGTGAACAGGAAATCACTACTTGATCATCGGCAAATAATATTATATCAAACAATTTATAATTTATTTTAAAAGTTTATTTAAATGAATCTGATACTTTAACATAACTTCGTATATGTATACCTTAAAATGAGAAGGCGATAAAGGACACCCTTGTCTGACACCACGATTTATGGACAATGGTCACATGACAATATTAACACTCTTGGACTTCAGTAAAGCTTTCGACACTGTTGACTCTGATATAGGCCTACTAATAGCAAAATTACGCGCTCTGAATCTTTCGGAAATGATGTTAACTGGCTTGGATCCTACCTTCATGATCGCCAGCAATGTGTATCCAATGCAGAACTTTCCTCATCCTGCTATCACTGAAGGATGGCGTACAACAAGGTAGGATCACTTCTGTTCTTTATTTATATTAACGACATATCCACTAGTCTTACTTATTGTAGACATCACTTATACGCTGACGATTTGCAAATTTACATTCATCCCCATCCTGACGATGTACATGATACTCTAGACAAACTAAATAGTGACATAGACTCAATTTCCCAATGGTCGAGGAAACATGGACTTAATCTTGATGCTGACAAGGCACAGTGCATAATTATAGGACATCAGCGAACCCAAAGCATTGTAAATTACGAAAATATGCCTACCATTCTCCTAAATGACATAAACATCCCCTACAGCTCAGTAGTAAAAAATCTGGGTATCTACATGGACCAACACCTAGACTGAAAAATCCAGGTGAATAATACCTGCAAGAAGGTGTTTCTCACTCCGTAATTAGTTTTAAAAACTTCCTTCCTACAAAATTAAAACAAATACTTGTACAGACTCTTATATTTTCACACTTCGACTACTGCGACATATTACTGACCAATCTGACAACGGATCTATCTGACAGACTATAGCGTACTCATAATGCATGCTTTCGGTTTATATTCAATCTCCGTCGTTATGACCACGCGTCTCCTTCATTTCAGACCTTGTCATGACTAAGACAATTCCCTAGTAAAGCTGCAAGCATAACATGAAAATACTATGATTGCAGTGAAGGACCTGCCTTCGGGCAGAATTACTATGGATGGATTATGACTAAGCCTAAATGACAGAAGAACTTTACATTCACATACCTTACTATTCCAAATCCTGCACACATATTTACCGTTATTTATCAACACGTTTTCAAAATGTATCGGCTCATCACAATTTAGGAATAAGATCACAAGATACTTATTTACCTTTGATACCACAGCACAGGACATGTCTATACTTTGAATCTTACACAATATCTATGACTAGAGCATGGAACTCACTTCCCAGTCATGTCAGGGACTGTCAATTGCTATCATTATTTAAATACAAATTAACTGATACCCTAAGTTCGACACAGTGAAAACATTAACTGCATAATAACTATATACAGCATTCTATAAATAATCATCTAGGAAGCTACTTACTTTATTTTATATTATTTTAATTTTATTATATTCCATGCTTTTGTTAATAGTAGCTAGTTAGATATCATCATCATAGTATTTTGTTTAGTCTGTATTTTAATAATATCTTAAAATTGTAATAAGTATATAATTTTTGTATAATTCTACTATTCGCTGGTTGAGTGGAAGAGAAGGCCTTATAGCCTTAACTCTGCCAGCTAAAATAAAGCATTATTATTATTATTATTATTATTATTATTATTATTATTATTATTATTATTATTATTATTATTACCATTTTTTGTTATTTTGATTTAAAACCCATGTCTATTACAATTTTATTGTTTGCATATAAACTTTAATAGATTTTTAAAAAGCATTCGGCACAGTCAAGAGACCAAAACTCTCCAATATATTGGAAGACAGAAATATACCAAATTTACTTCTGCAGAACATATTTACAAAGACAACACCATAAAAATTAAATTAAATACCAGATTTTCTGAAGAAGAAATTATAAATCGTGGTGTGAGACAAGGTTGCGCCATATCCCCAACACTCTTTGCGATCTATATCAACGAAGTAATATGTTGTTGGAACAAGAAATATAAATTTGGAACAATAATTATATCAGAAAATACAAAATTAAACACCCTATTGTTTGCAGATGATCGAATAACAATTGCAAATTCTGAAGATAATCTGCAGAAAGTTCTATATGAACTTATCAAAATTACAGAAGAATACGGATTGAAGATATCTATAGAGAAATAAAAAAGTATGGCATTTCCAGGTGTAGATCCTGTCAAAAGTAAAATTATACTTGACAAAATTTTGGAGCAAACGAATAATATTGCATACCTAGGATGCAATATCTCATATGAAGAAGAAAAGAATATAAATGCAAAAATATCAATTTTTTTTAGATTTTAGGGTTAAATCTTCAAGCCACAGTTAGTCCAAAAACATTCAAGACTAAAAGTGTATAAAACACTAGCTCTTCCAACTCTTTTGTATGGTAGCGAAGTATGGACACTGAAACAGAAGGATACACAGAGACTTAGATCTGCTGAAATGAGATACCTTCGGAGGACTGCAGGATACACACTACTAAATCACAAAAAAAAATGAAGACATCTTGGAAGAATTACACATGGAACTTTTAGAAAACAAAATTTCTGACTATAAATCAAGATGGATGCAACATGTTCACCGAATGGGAGAACACAGGATACCCAAACAAATGTTAAGCTACCAACTTACGAACTTGCAGGAAGAAGAAGACCAGGACTTCCACTCAAAAAGACTTTTGGGCGGTGTTTCTCTTGAGGCCAAAACAGTTCAAGAAATGGCCTAAATTCGTGAATGTATGATGATGATGACACAAACTTTGAATAGACCGTAATCAAATGTTGTGGAATACCTTTAATTCTCATTATATCTCATAATTTCCTTCTATTTACCGTATCATTTCCAGAATTTATAAAATAAATCCACAGTAACATTATTTTTAAACGAGAATGCATTCAGTAAATACTACATTCTCTATAGCTCTATAAAATATTCACAACTAGACCTAGGTCGGAATTAGGTCTAAGCTAGTTCTGAAAGACTCACATAATTAAAAAAAAGTTTTGTCCAAGATGAAGAGACTAAGCCTCATAGTTATTCCATGTTGTACTATTATATAACTAACTCAATGGGTCTATAGAACCCGTAGGTTCATGGCCGCGCAGACATAAGCTCTCCATACATCTCTATAATGAACTAATGTTCTCCAATGATGTTTTGTATAATCTACTTCCTCAAATCATGGTTAATTTTATTCTCCCATCTCATTCTTGGTCTAACAAATGGCGTTTTCCCTCTGGTTTTCCAACAAGTAGCTTCTTTCCTATTTCATTCTCCTTTCGTGCCATATGCCTTGCCTACCGCAGTCTGCGAGAATTAACTCTTATTATATGTTTTCCTATAAAGATCGTGAAGCTCACCGTTATGTAGTCTTCTCCATTCGCCTGTCTGTTCATCACTCTTTGGTCTATACATTTTCCTAAGACTTTATTCTCAAATACTCGTAATATTTCCTCCTCCCTTAAAGTAATAGTCACGATTCGCATCCATATATTATAATTGGAAGAATAACAGTTTTATACATTATTTAAAGAGCAGCATGGAAGTGTTTTGTACGAAAACCAGAGCGAAACCGCCCAATTGTGGGAGAATAAAATTAACCATGATTTGAGCAAAGTAGATATATATATATACAGGTGATTATTGGTACACATTAGTTTGTGATAGGAATGTACGGCGAGCTTATGTCCGTACGGTTATGAACCTACGAGTCCCCTAGTGCCAGTGAGTTAGTTATATATTTTCGGTTTAACGTCATTTGAGAAAAACTGACACGACAGGAGTCTTTACAATAGCACGCATTTCCAGAATTGAGCCTGTGCTTAATTTGTTTTTTCATCTCATTCCTATTTGTAATTATTGTTCGTAATCATTTTTAAACCTAAGTACCAAAGTAAACGGACATAATGCATTAGAAAAGAAAATTAAGGAAAGATTGGTAAATGGGTTATTTTGTAAATATAACTTTATTTAAAAGCAAATTAATATCAAAAAGTGCAAAAGTACGGTTATACAAAACATTCATTATGCCAGTAGTTACATATGCTAGTGAAACTTGGGTTCTAAAAGAAACAATAAAACAGAAATTATTAATCTTTGAAAGGAAAATTCTAAGACGAATATTTGGACCAAATAGAGGAAATGATAACTGTTGGAGAATCAAAACAAATAACGAACTAAACAAATAAATAAAAAATCAGAATATAGTAAACCACATAAGATCTCTCAGAATTGGTTGGCTGGGACATTTAATAAGAATGGATGATCAGAGATTGGTTATGAAACTCTACACATGAAAACCGATAGGAGGCAGAGCAGTTGGAAGACCGAACATAAGATGGGAGGATGACACAATGAACGATCTAAAGAAAATGAAAGTGACTAACTTGAATATGGCAAGAAACAAAATGGCATGGAGGAGGAAGTTGTCGCGCCTTAGGTTGATGATGATGATGAGGTATTTGAACTCAGCCACTTCTTCAAATTTTCTTCATTTGTCATTAACTGCCATTTCCAAATTTCGATTCTGTTGCAACTTAATTCTCCCTCATTGTAAAGCTTCTGTGAGTTAGCCCTTTTTTTTTACCCCATCTACTTAACCCTTAAACTGACTATGTATCCTATCAGATACATTGGTTTAATTTATGTAATACTAGCGGACCCGGCAGATGTTGTCCTGCCCGAACTTTCAATTCTCCTGTAATAGCCGGACGATAAATATATGTTACTTTCATACCATAAAATTCACTAATTAAAACGTAATTAGATAAATTAAATAAGTTCGCAAGAAAACTCCTCACTGCTATCTATTGTGGCTCAAGAAACGTACATCATGACGTCACATTGTCGTCGCGCGGAATATGTTGATAATGCAAGTGACTACACATCTGACATAAAAAAATACATATAATCCGATCGCAGCGCCACCTACAGAGTCCTATTGTGAATCTAAACCATGTAGGTACCCACTCAAACCAACACAAAAATTTAATAAATTGGTCCTGTCTTTTAGGCAGTTTTAAATGTTTGGTTTCAAGTAAACCTCTACTTCTAATTGTCGGATTTAGCTCATGTTTGTATAATACCTACCTCGCTTTATTTTAATACGATATAATGAGTTTCGTTGTGAAACAAAAAAAAAATTATTGTTAGAGCGATTTTTTAATTTTCACTTCAGGTGAACTCCTACACCTAATGGTTTTAGACGGTCCAAATTGTGAATCTAAACGATCGAGAGGCCCAATCAGACACACACAAAAATTTCATCAAAATCGATCCAGTCGTTTAGGAAGAGTTCAGTGACAAACACACATACAGAAGAATTAGCCTATATAAATAGTCCTAAAATGTATTTAACTTTCACAGGGAAAGAACGCTATGAGGTTTAATTTATGAATTAAATTAATGTTTTTGTTACCTCACCTCATCTTCTTTTTCTTCTATACTGCAGTTTCGGAGCTTATCTCCATCATTAGTAGCCTCTAGTCAACCGGTGTAATGTCGTTTCTTGGCGGTTTTCTTCTTAATTCTCGACTAGAGGCTACTGAAGATGGAGATAAGCTCCGAAACTGCAGTATAGAAGAAAAAGGATATGAGGCGAGGTAATAAAAACATTAATTTAATTCTTAGTCCTAAAATTGTTTATAAGATCAGCCTTATGGGCTACTGGTATGCGTTTCTCATTACAGTTCATGAAGTCCTGGGTTCGATTCCCGGTCAGGCCATAGGCTTTTTTTCTTAAAGCTGGAGCTTCATTTGCATTTAGTAATCATCATGTAATCAGGAAGGCGAATCTCCGCCTTGCAGGTGCCCTAACCAAAGAAACGGATTATAATTCTTCCAATGTCAGTGGAGAAGGCCAGAAATGTGATAAAAGACAACCTGGTGGCATTTAGGAAAGAAATAAAATGTTTATAAAACAATAGAAAAGCAAACAAGTAGAAATTACTTAATTTTTTATCACATTACACAACAATGAACAATAATAACTTAGTTTTAATGATTTAGTTTTCACTGCGGTCCGAAACAATTAAATAACTGGCACAAGAAATTATTGTTTCACCAATTTAAGGGTTGACTGTTTGTTCCTTCTTATTTCAATTGGAACGTTGTATGGAAGTGAGAACATTTATCATTTTCTATAGTGTTTATGACCACAAGACTCTCCAGACTGATTTTACAAACAATTGTTAAATTAAGAGATGCAATTATATTGACACATATTATTTGGTAAAAGGCAACAGTTTTATAACAAACGAGTAGATACTACTGAAATTATTCGATCGGAAATGGTTCTTAGAAGATGAAATCCCGAGATTTATTATGAAAACAAACTCATTGACATTATCGAAACAGGAGGTTCATGACCGAGCAAACATAAGCACTCCATACATCCATATCCTCCCACTCTAAAGTATACAACCACCAAAAAAAGCGGGCGTTCGTATATCCTTAGGAGATTTATTATTTGTTTTTATGTATTCTAGAGTTAGCTGCACCGTCTGGTACCGAGCCTTGCACATATTTTGGTTTGGCAGAACCGTTACAAGGAATGGACAGAAGACATGGGCGACTGAAAGGTAGGTATAATTATGAAAACTACTTTATAAGCTGTAATATAAGCATATTTTAATAATTAATTCAGTTCCGGGAATTAGTTGTTGAATATTGTTCCGAAATCCGCGAGTTCAAACGCATACCGTACAATTTAATTAACCATTGAGTTAGTAATTTTTCCTACAAGATATATTAGTTTAATATATTTAATAAGAAAATGGAAATATGAATCGGTAGCTGATATTTAAACGGATGACAAATTATAACCCTAACAACAATGTGCAAATATGTAACAACTTTATTTAATATAGGCTATGTAGGAAATAACACTATGAGGTCCCTTTTAATTATTAATGAGTTGGTTATTTTGATTCACCTCATATTTCTTGATTTCTATGCAGACCTGGTTTCGTCGCTTTTGCGTGATATTGTTGATGCTTCCAACTGTCGTTTTGCGGTTGTCCATCCTGTAAGTTGATTTCTGCTCCCTCTGCTAGTTGACCGAATTTTTTTAACGGGAATTTAAAAATTGATGGTTTTCTTTTTATTCTTGCAGATGTAAATTTTCTCCCAATTTGTGAGTTCCTTAAATGTTTCTGTTTTAGTAATTTGGCCTTAGTTTCAATTCCATGTTTTTTTTCTGATTATGCATGTGCAGTTATTGCAGATTTTTCAATTTCTCCATTTTTAACGTTTCTAAGGTGTTGTCTCAATCTTGTTTTCAAATTCCTTTTTGTTTTTCCTATGTATATGTTTTCACAATCTTTACAATTAATTTGATAAATCCCTGATTTGTTGCCGTCTTCAATATCTTCATTTTTATTGGTTTTGATAAATTTATTCGAACTTAATCATTCGTTCGGTGCTAATGTAATGTTAAATTAGCTGATTTTTTATTTTTTAAATACTAAAGTATGGTATGTAAATTTCTTGAATTGTTATCAGTTTCTTTATTTGTCTGTAACAACTTACAATTATGCATGATTTGTTTTCACTGCAGTCCCACACATTTAAATAATCTAGCATCAGAAATTGAGTTTCTCCAATTAAACAATACAAATATATTTCGTAAACCAGCAAAATAGGACCATACATTCGATTTTGAGGAATTCGCTTAGTTGACGGAGTTCCACGTGACGGACTAGTTTATTCTTGAGATTATTTATCATACTTTAACATAGGACCCATGATGTTAGAACCCCTCAAAAGGAATTCATACTCAAAAAAAATGTATATCGTAAAAATCTATTGACCACTTCCCCTCACTTTTCTCAGGACCAGAGGTGAATTTGGACCTAAGAAAAGAAAATGAATAATAGTGGGATTTTTTTCCGGTTTTTTCCTCATCTTTAAGACATTTCCTGAAATTTTAAGGCCCAAATGGACCCCGAACTTCATCTGGCCATCGTAATTTCCATACCATATTCGTCATGTTTAGTTTGAATGAACGAGTGAGTGGTGTTCTTCATCTTAAATGTTCATGTTGTCTCGGACGCGCCATGTCATTGAACTGACCACTCATTCAGGGAGGTCCTCTATGTTCTTAGGTTTATAAAAATACGTGTGTGAACCAAAGTTACAAATTCTATCCCGATAGTTCATGTCCCTGTAAGGCCGAGTGAGGTGAGGCGTGTAATAGTCCTAAAAATGAGAGGCTGAACTAATATAAAAAAAACAGAGAGAGGGAAAGTGAGAGAAAACAGTAGACCTAACTAACTGACTCACTGCCACTATCGAACCTGCAGGTTCATGGTCGCGTGGACATAAGCTCTCAATACATCCATATCCTGAGCTAATATTTTCCAATCATCTCCTGAATAATGAACTTCCCTCAAATCATTTTCCCACCTTAATCTTGGCTTACCTGAGGGGCGCTTTTCCTCTGGCGAATAATAGACCTAGCCTGAAGTTTTAATATTTTCCTTTACACCTCCCTTACAGTTAATGTAAATTATTGAATCTAACAATTGCCAACCATTGCACTTTGAAATTTCTTCCAAAGAAGCGTGGTGATGTACAAAGACCGTGTCCAAAAAATCTGCCGTTTTTAAATGCAAGGCACTAGAATCAAGCGCCAAATCTCTCATTTAAGCAATTACTGAATTGGTAGTTTGGATAATCCTCACTACTCACCGTATGTGCTGCTTCCCGCCTCACTCCACTCAGCTCTTACTCATGCAGGGAGTCCATCTGCTCCGTATAGTTGGTTTCTATTGCTGGGTACTGGCTTCGACTTCTGTGCCTTTCAGATAAAAACGGCAGGTAATTTTTTGTATGCTTACATTACCTTAGTAGGCCTACATTATAACGCTTCTCTGGGAGAAATTTCAAGGTAGGTTTCGGCTGACAGCTCCCTTATAAGTAACATTAAGGACCAAATGATCCCCGTACTTCATCTGTCCACTATAGGCCTAATCATATTCCCCATGTTTAGTACGAATGAGTGAGTGAATGTTGTGTTGTTTCGGTGGAGGTCTTAGACTGGGCTCATCATTCGTTCAGGGAGGTCCTCCATGTCCTCATATGGTCAAAAGAGTATGTGAGTGATCCAAAATTTAATAGTCCTCTCTCGATAGGTCGAGCCATTGTAAGCTCCGAGCGGCGCGCATATGTCTTGCGAAACTAGTTGTAAAATAAGAGGTTAAACTATTAAAATATGCTTTTTTTATTTAATTTACCTGATGGAGTTAAGGCCGTAAGGTCCTCTCTTCCACTTCACCAGGGTTAAATTATAATATATAGCAATTATGAATGCATGATGTAGAGATAACTCATGCCCCAAAGAAAATTCAATTAACAATCACGTTTCAATGAATGTTGTTTTACAACCAGTGACAGTCGTGTTTCACCTCGATAATTATCGAATTTTGATTATCAAAATAAAGATAGCTCCTCATTTTTAATATTCTGAACAGGTCAGAGCATTATTTCGTAGTGACTGAGTCTCTAACAAATACGTTGAATATAGCAAATAATGAACAGATTCCTTCGACCTACTCATTTGATAAATGTATGTTCAATAATTGTGTTTTTAAATAATGATTTTACTGAGTTGTTTCCGAAAAAAACTATAATGTTGGTTATAATATATAGTTTGATGTGTTTCATTTTTTCTCCACTAGGATGCATTCTTACAATATTGCGATCCTATTTGGCAATAAATAATATGATCAAGTTGCAGTGATGAATGAATGAAATATAACCAAACATTTCTAATTTGTTTTTAAACATCGCCGTTTACATTAAATATATAAATATTTTAAAATAACTATTTTTAAATATTGATTTGTGAGTAAACAGCTTAATTTTATTCGTTATATAGTCCAAACAAATGCCACTCATTATTTTCAAAACCTCTAGATAATTGAAAATTATTCATTGTATTACATATGATAATCAATCAATGTAACTTATGTTTCAGATGCACAAAATGCTTTACAACAGCTTTCGACTAAGATGGCGCTAGATTGCTCTGCATGTCATCAGCTGTACAACAGTTCTGTCATCCCTTCAGAAACCAAGCTCACGCCATAGACTCCTCACAATTATCTGATTTTCTCACAAGAGAGAGAGAGAGAGAGAGAGAGAGAGAGAGAGAGATTTCGATCATATTTTAATTTTTAAAGTACTGACTAATTTCATAAAACCTGTTTTTAAATACTATCTAATTTTTCACCTTCTCCTCTTCGCTCTTCACAAGGAGAGGACACGCTCTGTACACCACCAAATTAAATAAAATTTTGTGAGATTAAAGAACAAGACCTACTGTTTAAAATCATACCTGGTTTAGGGGGTTAATCGCCCTTCGTTTTGGAAATATTAGCAATTATTTGTAACACAGGCTACTTCCTTTAGTTACCTATTAAAGGAACTATGTAATGTATGACGGTGTAACTCATGTAGATAGTCTCTGGACTGTCACGTAGGTATTCAGGATTGGAATTCTGATCGGTTTTTAAAATAATGATTATGAGTAATATTGTAATCACAGTTATCAATTTACGCATAGGCCTATCATATTTCTCAATGTATTGAACACATCATATTTTTTTAAAAATTACTAATTAACTCTTAAGTGAGGTTGTAGGGTGACTCTACCGCCCCAAGCTTAAACCTTCATCCTTTTTTTTTAAAATAATTTTATGTTTTGTACTTTTGAGTACCTTCTTATTACTGTCTGTAATTTATGATTTTATAATTATGACCACACGAATACTGTTCGTTTCCAAGAAAAAATGTTTAATGTGGTTGGGTAATGGTGCCACCCCACCTCCCCACTTAAGTTTCAGGGAACAATACTTCCAACAAACCAGCTTCTACAGGTATTTCAGTGTCTATTTTTGATGTAGTATTTCAAAATTCTTAGAATGTATTACGTCTATACCTGGTAGATAACAGTAAATAGTGAAAGTCATTATAGGTCTACTCTGCTATGTTTTCAAGAATCTTTATAATGTGTCTATTGAGGGAACTAAAACAAGTAAAGATATTCTTCTTTATAGAATTTCAAGAGACCATTCATTATATCTGTAAATTGCATTGCAAAATTTTTAACGTTGTATCTGAATGCATTGTAATTTTTTACTCTTTCTTGCCGATCAACAACCTGTTATTGCCACAATATAAATGGGATTGCCTTTAAAAGTTAAAAAAAATCCTGAAATTTTCCAACTGTATGTATTAATATGAGATTTCCTTTATTAAAATATGTTTCTCTATTGAATCGAGTGTTTTATATTATTAACGTTTACACATTTTATCATCGTACAGCAAACTAAATGAATCTTCATTAAAAATTGACGAAATAATACAAATTTTTACAATACTATAATTTCAGTAATTGTTTTAATTTCTAGAATATTTATAATACATATACTCTAATTCTAGGTGCATAAAGCAACCCTATTTGTAAATTCTGTGCAGTTTTGAAGTCACCATTTTTTTAAAGTCATTCTTTCTGGGGCGTTGTTACCACCCCACCTATCCAGTTGAGTAATATTCTATCACCTCCCTGCTTAAGGGTTAAAAAATATTGTATTGTAACTGTTATCCTGTGTATGGAAGTGAAACTTGGCCATTAACTAAAAATGATGAAAATAAATTAAAAGTATTTGAAAGAAAGATTCTAAGGAAAATCTATGGACCTACAAATGAAAATGGCAAATGACGCAGTAGGTATAACGATGAATTATATGACTTATTTGGTAATACTGACATAGTCTGAATAAAAAAATATTCAAGGTTGAGATGGCTGGACCATTTACATCGACTGGAAGAAGCAAGCATTGCCCGTAGAGTCACATTCTCTAAAATAGAGGGAAAAAGAAAAGTTGGAAGACCTTGTACCAGATGGCCTAGACAGTGTGGAACAGGATATGAAGGTTATGGGAGTCCAGGGGTGGAAAAGGAAGACAGAAGATAGAAATGGACGGAGGCGCATAGTTGGGACGTTCAAGGCCTGCAATGGGCTGTAGCACCAAACATGATGAATTGATGATGAAAGGATAAACAATTGAATATTTGTGTGCGCATAGAGACTAATGCGACCAATAGAAGGATGCGTAACCCAAGTATTAATTTTGTATAAACAAACAAAAATATAAATATTGCAACATTAATGAGAATAATAATAATAATAATAATAATAATAATAATACCAAGCATTATTAAAATAACAGAACTGATCAAGATTCTCCTCTTTTTTTCTTCATCATCATCCAGGGATTAAGCCTGTTGGCTCGTTTCGGTTTCATGAAAGCTAGAATTGCTCAAATTGTTTAGACCATCTTCTGTGAAGGCGTCCAACATTTCTCCTTCCGTGTGGTTTATAATTTAACAATAATTTTGGAAATCTTTCTTCTGGCATTCTATCAACATGTTCTTTCCAGGCGTTCCTATATTTAATTATTCGATCTGTAAGTTTGAAAATATTTAGTTCCTTTCTTATGATACCCTCATGGGCTAGTGGTAAGCGTTTCTGACAACAGTTCATGAGGTCCCGGGTTCGATTCCCGGTCAAACCAAAGGAATATTTCCTTACAGGGAATTATTCCTGTGGTTACCCATGATCTGGAATTTAGGTTAAGTTTAGGTTAAGAACTCTCCTAGCCCTTCATTATCATTTATCACCCATCATATCGTCGGGGTAGCGTAACTCCGCCTTCCAGGTGCCCCAACTTAAGAAATGGATTACAATTCCGCCAATGCCAGTGGAGAAAACCAGAAATGTCATAAATGACAACCTGGTAGTATTTCCTTTCTTATATCTTCATTTATTTTCTTATCCAGCAGAGTATATCCTGCTATATTTCTTAAAAATCTCATCTCAATTGCTTCCAATTTTTTGTTCTTGTCTTTTAGTGATCGTCCAACAATAATAATAATACTAGGCATACCAAGCATGATTAAAAATAACAGAACTGACCAGGATTCGAACCCTAATTAGCACTGTATAGGTGACAGCCACATGGGCTACGCCGTCACATAGTAAGTAGTTCCTTTAATAGGCACCTAAAGGTAGTATGCTACAAAGAATGGCTATTATTTCCAAAACGAGGTGTCACTAATTCCCTAAACTAGGTATGATATTGAACAGTAGGTCTTGTTCTTTAATCTCGCAAACTTTTATTTAATTTAGTGATATATAGAGCGTGTCCTCTCCTTTTAATTTATATTACATTATTTCGATGAGAAACAAGGGCTCCTAATTTAAGGGAGGAGAAAATATTACGAGTATTTGAAAATAAAGATCTTAGGAATATATTTGGATCGAAGGGAGATGAACAGATAGCCGAATGAAGAAAACCATAAAACAGTGAACTACATGATCTTTATGGAAAACCATTGGTAATAAGAACAATTAATTATCATAGAATGTGATAGACAGGACATTTGGCACGAATGAGAAATGAACGAGGGGCATGGAAACTTGTTGCTAGAAAATCAGAAGGGAAAATGCCCTGCTTATCGATCGAAGATGAGATAAGAGATTAACGTTAACCATGATTTCAGAGATAGATTATACAGGAAATTAGAAATGATTTGAAAACATAACCTAATGATAGCTACGCATGGAAATCATAAGTCCCCGTCCCGTGGCCATGAACCTCCGTGTTCCATGGTGTTAGTTATATGGTTATTAAGCAACAACTTTTACACTAGTCGGATGTTAATTTCTTCAAACAATTGTTATATATATATATCAGACCTTGAATAATTTATATTAACTTCAAATACTACAAATATGGATCTGGAACATGGACATGACGAAAGCTGATAAAAACAAGATAAAGGTTGCCGAAATGAAATGATTAAGAACAGTAAGAGTATGTGTTCTTTTAGATAAAATCTCAAAGAAAAAATAAAGGAAGAGCTAAAAATAAATTAGTTAATATAAAAAGTTATAAACTATACAAATGGATGTAGACAGCATATTGAAAGAATTCCGGAAGAGAGGAACCCAGAAGAATGTTGTACTATAGGCCTAGGGAAGAAGACATCCGGGGGGGCCAAGAAATCGAAGGTAAGATGCGGTATGTTTTGGAGCCGGAACAGGGAGTACGGTACTGCTTAATCCCTGCGGTGAAGAAAATTATAAACAATAATAATAATAATAATAATAATAATAATAATAATAATAATAATAATATAATAATATAATAATAATAATAATAATAAAGATCTCCCGCAGTTAAAACAGTAAGATCTACTTTTACATTCAATCAACTTAAGTAAATAATATACGGATATAATCTTTATGTATAAAAAATAAATAATAGTTTTAAAAACTAAAACAACACGCTATATTAGAAAACCGAACTAAAAAATGAAAAATAATTTTAATTTCCAACACGCTTGGGATAAGATTAAAGTGGTCAACAAAAAAATCATCTCCAACACATCTAGAATAAAACTATAATTATCTACAAAAAAAATAATTGTACCATCAAACGCGTGAGGTGCTCTATATCAATTAATATATTTGATAATAAACAGATACTGGTAAAAGTAAAGTCTCTAAGAAGAAAGTGTAAAAACCATAAAAAGCACCCCACGCTTTTGGTGGTAAAATATTTTTTTTTTTTGTTTGTAGATAATTCTAGTTTTATTCTGGATGTGTTGGTGATGATTTTTTGTTGACCACTTTAATTTTATCCCAAGCGTGTTGGAAATTAAAATTATTTTTCATTTTTTAGTTCGGTTTTCTAATAAAGCGTGTTGTTTTAGTTTTTTTAAACTATTGTTTATTTTTTAGTTTTTAGTTTTAATATTTTACAGAATAAGATAAAAATCTAAATATCTGTAAATTCGATACTATTGTAGTATGAGCTGAAAGTAATACTCTTCTAAAAAAATCCTCCGGGCCGGATTTGAACCAGCGACCATGAAATTATATACCAGTACAGCCTACTGCTCTAACCAACTGAGCTCTCATAACGATTGACTAAAAAGTTGGTAAGTCCGCAACCTATTATACCGGTTTTTATTATTTTGATTTTCTGTTGATTCTGGCCAGGATTTTAGAAAACATTTATGAACTTATTGAATTGTCATTGGTCCTTTACAAGTATACACAGCTTCAAGTCGATCCAATGATTTTAAGTGGGTGAAAATCGTGTTGAAAGATTCCGTTACATAATTACACAAACACTTTTTTACACGCTTTATACAGGGCTTCCAATATAAAACCGGACACGCCTCACGGGGTTTCACCCGTCAGGCTGCGCTCTCTCCTCGTCCGCATTTCACTCTGCCAGCCGCAGAGTGTCCGGTTTTATACTGGAAACCCTATATTAGCTTGACCTGTATCTATCTATCTATGTAACGGAATCTTTCAACGCGATTTTCACCCACTTAAAATCATTGGATCGACTTGAAACTTTGTATACTTGTAGAGGACCGGTGGCAATACAATAATTTCATATTTATTCTCTAAAATCCTGGTCATAATCATCAGAAAATAAAAAAAAGTGTTTTTGTATCAATGTAACGGAATCGTTCAACGCGATTTTCACCCACTTAGAAACATTGGATCGACTTGAAACTTTGTATACTTGTAGAGGACCCGTAGGCCTAACAATACAATAATTTCATATTTATTTTTTAAAATCCTGGCCATAATCATCAGAAAATCAAAAAAGTGCTTTTGTATCATGTAACGGAATCTTTCAACGCGATTTTCACCCACTTAGAAACATTGGATCGACTTGAAACTTTGTGTACGTGTAGAGGACCCGTGATAATACAATAATTTCATATTTTGTTTCTAAAATCCTGGCCAGAATCATCCGAAAATCAAAAAAATGAAAATTGGTATAATAGGTTTGCGGACTTGTCGAGTTTTTAGTCAATCGTAAGAGCTCAGTTGGTGGAGCAGTGAACTCTTAGTGGTATATAATTTTTAGTAATCCATACGTCGCTGGTTCAAATCCGGCTGGGAGGATTTTTTTATAGAAGAGTATTACTTTTAGCTCATACTACAATAGTATCGAATTTAAAGATATTTACATTTTTATCTTATTCTGTAAAATATTAAAACTAAAAAATAAAAAATAAATAATAGTTTTAAAAAACTAAAAGAACACGCTTTATTAGAAAATTGAAAAATGAAAAATAATTTTAATTTCCAATACGCTTGGGATAAAATAAAGTGGTCAACAAAAAAAGTCATCTCCAACACATACAGAATAAAATTAGAGTTATCAACAAAAAGAAAATAATTTTACCATCAAAAGCGTGGGGTACTTTTTATGATTTTTACATTTTCTTCTTAGAGAACTTACTTTTACCAATATCTGTTTATTATCAAATATATTAATTGATATAGAGCACCCCACGCTTTTGATGGTAAATTATTTTCTTTTTGTGATAACTCTAATTTTATTCTATATGTGTTGGAGATGACTTTTTTTGTTGACTACTTTATTTTATCCCAAGCGTATTGGAAATTAAAATTATTTTTCAGTTTTCTAATAAAGCGTGTTCTTTTAGTTTTTTTAAACTATTATTTATTTGATTTTCTGATGATTCTGGCCAGGATTTGGGAACAAATTATGAAATTATTATATTGTCATTAGTCCTTTACAAGTATACAAAGTTTCAAGTCGATCCAATAATTTTAAATGGGTGAAAATCGCGTTGAAAGATTCCGTTACATAGATAGATACAGGTCAAGCTAATATAAAGCGTGTAAAAATTAATGTCTATCCTTTATGGACTCAAAAACTTCTTAACCGATTTTGAATGAGGTTTTTGCCATAATTTAGATTTGTTGGGACAATTAACATATATAACACATTATCGTACGTACTACAGGGCCGGAACTGAAAAAAAAGTGCATCGGTGCACTAAAAAGTCGCTTTTTGACATTTAAATGGCTTATGCAGCCTAAACTATAACAAATAGCCTACACCTAATTAATGCATGATACACAGAATTGAATATCTTAAAACATTCTACAAAAAAGTTCACTACAGCATGTCTATCTTTTACAGGTAACTCACAATAATCATTTGTGTTTTTATCAAAATTAAATTAAAGTAAGGATTTAATTACAAAAACTTTCCCAACATAGGCCTAATGTTAATATTTATGTTTTGCAGGATAGTGCGTTCTGTCGTACTTACAGGAATGACGGTCATGAAAGAAAGTTTAATTTCCAAAATTTCGGTGTTGTCAACCTATAAATAACTACACTGTAATATTATAAAATTACCTACCTAGGCGGGAAGTAAAACCACTGTCCTTTATGTATACTACGTACAATTATATACAAGAATATATCCAAAATGCAATGTTAATATACAATATACGAAACATATTACTGCATTTTAAATGAATTCAACTTTATTTGAAATAAAATTGAAAGTTGGCTTAATAAAATACAGTGGGTCTACCGGTACCGCATTACAAATACCTGAATAATTTTTAGTCCTTCGTGTTGAAGTTGACGGTGAAGTTTGTACAATTATTGAATGTGATTTGAATCCTACTCTTTCCCAAACTTTTTAATTTCTTCCAAGCTAATTGAACTTTGAACCTCTTCGCAAGATGTAGGTGTGTTTTTTCATATCCTCATTTAGATTTCTCAGACACTACAGAAGCACACCCAACTTCCCACGCTTCTTCAATTTCGTCATTTTGATTACCATCATTCATTCTTGCCACCATTTTATGACTGATTAGTGTCACGGCCTGCTGTAATCTCAACTAAATTATTTTCGTCATTTAGCGTATACAGCCTACATTGGCCAGACTGCTAACGTCAGTCAGTTGTTTATAATGAATGCAAATATATCCAACAAACATGTTACTATTTTACTATTATTTATTGTTTTGAAAACACCATCGTGCAAAAAATAATGTACAACCCACTTTTTGTTTTTACAGTCGTACCATAATAAATTAAACTGACAACACCAATTAATAGGACATGTATATACTCATCTTTGATACTCGTGTTCCCATCTTTAAAATGTTTTCACACCCATCTCCTAACACTGCTGGCACCCATGCAGGCATCTCCGTAAGCACATTGAAGTATTTGGTGAATATCAACAGCAGATTGTTCCTCTTCAACAAGGAATTCAATGACAGCGCGCTGTCGAAACGAAACATTGATGTCTGCCATTTTGGAAACACTGCGTGTAGTCACATGATAGAAGCTATGACTCCACAAAACGGCAATATTGTGGTATAAAGTCTGTAGATTTACGATCCTGCAGTTGTTTTTGTTACATTGTTGAAATTTGAATTTTAACAATGGGTTGCTCACGACTTTCAGTATGACCCTCGTACATTACATACGTGTGTAATAATCAAGTAAAAGTTAGAGCAAATATAAATTCAGATTTATTTTAATTGATTGCTACGGCCGGCCGGCGGTTGTGGATAACCTCATAATCATTATTATCACTGTCAAAGTTGTAAAGCTGTGTTCACGCTTCACAACTTGACCTCCCTATAATTAATAGAATAGCCTCTCTTAAACCGTTTCTTATAATATCTCAATTCGTTTTCCACACTGTTTTAATTAGCTTTAATTAGCGGTTTTTAAATAATTCCTCCTCGCTTCTGTAAAAAGCACTTCCCAACATCGCATTAAAATATAATAAATAATAATAATAATAATAATACTTTATTTATTTCTGGCAAGAAGTTAAGGCCATAAGGCCGTCTCTTCCACTCAACCAGCACAAATACAAATAATATTCGACAATAATAGATATACAACGATATACTAATTTATAAACCTTTAAAGATACAATAAATGTAGCAATGTAAATGTCATTTACAAACAACATTTTATAGGGTAATAACAATAATGATACGGTAATAATAATAATAATAATATAATATATATAATAATAATAAAATATAAATATGATACAGGATACGGGAAACACCAATTAAATATATAACTTACTATATACTATTGTGTACATTTTAATAAATTGTTCATACATAACCTGTTTAAATATATTTTGTCCACAACGAACACGTCGCGGTACCTCGCTATGGTATATATCCATCCATAGTAATTCTCTGCCCGACGAGGCAGGTCCTTCACTGCAATCATAGCATTTTCATGCTATGCTTGCCAGCTTAACTAGGGAATTGAAGGCGTGGTAGCTTCCCGTTGCTTTCCACATCGCGTGAAGGATGTGGATGATAATAAGGATGATGAAGATGATGGCCATAATGATTTCGGGACCGTTTGGGCCTTAAAGTTTTCCTGACATTTTGTCTTACAGGTGAGGAAAAAACCCCGATAAACCTCACCCACAAAAAAAACTGCCCCCCGATCGGGGATCAAACCCGGGCCCGCTGCGTGACAAAGGTAACACGCTACCCCTCGAGACCACAGCGGTGGACTAGTGGTATATATAGCATTGTATGTAGTTGAAAAATCTCCCCCCCCCTCTCTCTCTCTCCCTCTCTCTCCCTCTCTTCGCTCTCTCCTCTCCCTTCTCTCTCTCTCTCTCTTCTCTCTCTCCTCAACATTTAAAAAATATTTATATTGTGTTTTATGCAGTGAATGAGTTTACCTAGTCATTTTTTAAATTATAGATAAGCCTACTAGATTTTATAAGGCACACACACAAGGTGTAATACATTGTAAATCAAGTTGAGATATTCATTACAACCAGTGTCGCCAACCTTATGTACAAAAGTAACTTCATATAACAACAATAATCACAGCAAATACAGGTTACCAACTAGTTCAACAATTTATACACCTGTGTGTGTGCCTTATAAAATCTAGTAGGCTTATCTATAATTTAAAAAATGACTAGGTAAACTCATTCACTGCATAAAACACAATATAAAATATTTTTTAAATGTTGAGAGAGAGAGAGAGAGAGAGAGAGAGAGAGAGAGAGAGAGAGGGAGAGAGAGAGAGGGGGGGGAGATTTTTCAACTACATACAATGCTATATATAGGCCTACCACTAGTCCACCGCTGTGGTCTCGAGGTAGCGTGCTACCTTGTCACGCAGCGGGCCCGGGTTTGATCCCCGATCGGGGCAGTTTTTCTGGGTGAGGTTTTATCGGGGTTTTTCCTCACCTGTAAGACAAATGTCAGGAAAACTTTAAGGCCCAAACGGTCCCCGAAATCATATGGCCATCATCATCATCATCCTTATTATCATCACCATCCTTCACCGATGTGGAAAGCAACGGGAAGCTACCACGCCTTCAATTCCCTAGTAAAGCTGCAAGCATAGCATGAAAATGCTATGATTGCAGTGAAGGACCTGCCTTCGGGCAGAATTACTATGGATGGATATATACCATAGCGAGTACCGCGACGTTGTTCGTGTGGACAAAATAATTTAAACAGGTTATGTATGAACAATTTATTAAAATGTACACAATAGTATATAGTAAGATATATATATTAATTGGTGTTTCCCGTTATAATGTATCAATATTTATATTATTATTATTATTATTATTATTATTATTATTATTATTTTATTACCTGTATCATTATTGTTATTACCCTATAAAATGTTGTTTGTACATGCATTTACATTGCTACATTTATTGTATCTTTAACTGTTTATAATTAGTATAGTGTATATCTATATTTGTCGAATATTTATTTGTATTTGTGCTGGTTGAGTGGAAGAGACGGCCTTATGGCCTTAACTCTGCCAGAATAAATAAAGTATTATTATTATTATTATTATTATTATATTTTAATGCGATGTTGGGAAGTGCTTTTTACAGAAGCGAGGAAATTATTAAAAACCGCTAATTAAAGCTAATTAAAACAGTGTGGAAAACGAATTGAGATATTATAAGAAACGGTTAAAGAGGCTATTCTATTAATTATAGGGAGGTCAAGTTGTGAAGCGTGAACACAGCTTTACAACTTTGACAGTGATAATAATGATTATGAGGTTATCCACAACGCCGGCCGGCCGTTAGCATCATTAAAATAAATCTGAATTTATATTTGCTCTAACTTTTACTTGATTATTACAACCGTATGTAATGTACGAGGGTCATACTGAAAGTCGTGAGCAACCCATTGTTAAAATTCAAATTTCAACAATTGTAACAAAAACAACTGCAGGATCGTAAATCTACAGACTTTATACCACAATATTGCCGTTTTGTGGAGTCATAGCTTCTATCATGTGACTACACGCAGTGTTTCCAAAATGGCAGACATCAATGTTTCGTTTCGACAGCGCGCTGTCATTGAATTCCTTGTTTGAAGAGGAACAATCTGCTGTTGATATTCACCAAATACTTCAATGTGCTTACGGAGATGCCTGCATGGGTGCCAGCAGTGTTAGGAGATGGGTGAAAACATTTTAAAGATGGGAACACGAGTATCAAAGATGAGTATATACATGTCCTATTAATTGGTGTTGTCAGTTTAATTTATTATGGTACGACTGTAAAAACAAACGTGTGTTGTACATTATTTTTTGCACGATGGTGTTTTCAAAACAATAAATAATAGTAAAATAGTAACATGTTTGTTGGATATATTTGCATTCATTATAAACAACTGACTGACGTTAGCAGTCTGGCCAATGTAGGCTGTATACGCTAAATGACGAAAATAATTTAGTTGAGATTACAGCAGGCCGTGACACTAATCAGTCATAAAATGGTGGCAAGTATGAATGATCTTAATCAAAATGACGAAATTAAAGAAGCGTGGGAAGTTGGGTGTGCTTCTGTAGTGTCTGAGAAATCTAAATGAGGATATGAAAAAACACACCTACATCTTGCGAAGAGGTTCAAAGTTCAATTAGCTTGGAAGAAATTAAAAGTTTGGGAAAGAGTAGGATTCAAATCACATTCAATAATTGTACAAACTTCACCGTCAACTTCAACACGAAGGACTAAAAAATTATTCAGGTATTTGTAATGCGGTACCGGTAGACCACTGTATTTTATTAAGCCAACTTTCAATTTTATTTCAAATAAAGTTGAATTCATTTAAAATGCAGTAATATGTTTCGTATATTGTATATTAACATTGCATTTTGGATATATTCTTGTATATAATTGTACGTAGTATACATAAAGGACAGTGGTTTTACTTCCCGCCCTAGGTAGGTAATTTATTAATATTACAGTGTAGTTATTTATAGGTTGACAACACCGAAATTTTGGAAATTAAACCTTCTTTCATGACCGTCATTCCTGTAAGTACGACAGAACGCACTATCCTGCAAACATAAATATTAACATTAGCCTATGTTGGGAAGTTTTTTGTAATTAAATCCTTACTTTTAATTTAATTTTGATAAAACACAAATGATTATTGTGAGTTACCTGTAAAAGATAGACATGCTGTAGTGAACTTTTTTGTAGAATGTTTTAAGATATTCAATTCTGTGTATCATGCATTAATTAGGTGTAGGCTATTTGTTATAGTTTTAGGCTGCATAAGCCATTTAAATGTCAAAAAGCGACTTTTTAGTGCACCGATGCACTTTTTTTTTCAGTTCCGGCCCTGTAGTACGTACGATAATGTGTTATATATGTTAATTGTCCCAACAAATCTAAATTATGGCAAAAACCTCATTCAAATCGGTTAAGAAGTTTTTGAGTCCATAAAGGATAGACATTAATTTTTACACGCTTTATATTAGCTTCACCTTGATCTATGTAACGGAATCTTTCAATGCGATTTTCACCCATTTAAAATTATTGGATCGACTTGAAACTTTGTATACTTGTAAAGGACTAATGACAATATAATAATTTCATAATTTGTTCCCAAAATCCTGGCCAGAATCATCAGAAAATCAAATAAATAATAGTTTAAAAAAACTAAAAGAACACGCTTTATTAGAAAACTGAAAAATAATTTTAATTTCCAATACGCTTGGGATAAAATAAAGTAGTCAACAAAAAAAGTCATCTCCAACACATATAGAATAAAATTAGAGTTATCAACAAAAAGAAAATAATTTTACCATCAAAAGCGTGGGGTGCTCTATATCAATTAATATATTTGATAATAAACAGATATTGGTAAAAGTAAGTTCTCTAAGAAGAAATGTAAAAATCATAAAAAGTACCCCACGCTTTTGATGGTAAAATTATTTTTCTTTTTGTTGATAACTCTAATTTTATTCTATATGTGTTGGAGATGACTTTTTTTGTTGACCACTTTATTTTATCCCAAGCGTATTGGAAATTAAAATTATTTTTCATTTTTCAGTTTTCTAACAAAGCGTGTTCTTTTAGTTTTTTAAAAACTATTATTTATTTTTATTTTTTAGTTTTAATATTTTACAGAATAAGATAAAAATGTAAATATCTTTAAATTCGATACTATTGTAGTATGAGCTAAAAGTAATACTCTTCTATAAAAAAATCCTCCCAGCCGGATTTGAACCAGCGACGTATGGATTACTAAAATTATATACCACTAAGAGTTCACTGCTCTACCAACTGAGCTCTTACGATTGACTAAAAACTCGACAAGTCCGCAACCTATTATACCAGTTTTCATTTTTTTGATTTTCGGATGATTCTGGCCAGGATTTTAGAAACAAAATATGAAATTATTGTATTATCACGGGTCCTCTACACGTACACAAAGTTTCAAGTCGATCCAATGTTTCTAAGTGGGTGAAAATCGCGTTGAAAGATTCCGTTACATGATACAAAAGCACTTTTTTGATTTTCTGATGATTATGGCCAGGATTTTAAAAATAAATATGAAATTATTGTATTGTTAGGCCTACGGGTCCTCTACAAGTATACAAAGTTTCAAGTCGATCCAATGTTTCTAAGTGGGTGAAAATCGCGTTGAACGATTCCGTTACATTGATACAAAAACACTTTTTTTTTATTTTCTGATGATTATGACCAGAATTTTAGAGAATAAATATTGAAATGATTGTATTGCCACCGGTCCTCTACAAGTATACAAAGTTTCAAGTCGATCCAATGATTTTAAGTGGGTGAAAATCGCGTTGAAAGATTCCGTTACATAGATAGATAGATACAGGTCAAGCTAATATAGGGTTTCCAGTATAAAACCGGACACTCTCTGGGCTGGCAGAGTGAAATGCGGACGGAGGAGAGAGCGCAGCCTGACGGGTGAAACCCCGTGAGGCGTGTCCGGTTTTATATTGGAAGCCCTGTATAAAGCGTGTAAAAAAGTGTTTGTGTATTATGTAACGGAATCTTTCAACGTGATTTTCACCCACTTAAAATCATTGGATCGACTTGAAGCTGTGTATACTTGTAAAGGACCAATGACAATTCAATAAGTTCATAAATGTTTTCTAAAATCCTGGCCAGAATCATCAGAAAATCAAAATAATAAAACCGGTATAATAGGTTGCGGACTTACCAACTTTTTAGTCAATCGTTATGAGAGCTCAGTTGGTAGAGCAGTAGGCTGTACTGGTATATAATTTCATGGTCGCTGGTTCAAATCCGGCCCGGAGGATTTTTTTAGAAGAGTATTACTTTCAGCTCATATTACAATAGTATCGAATTACAGATATTTAGATTTTTATCTTATTCTGTAAAATATTAAAACTAAAAACTAAAAAATAAACAATAGTTTAAAAAACTAAAACAACACGCTTTATTAGAAAACCGAACTAAAAAATGAAAAAATAATTTTAATTTCCAACACGCTTGGGATAAAATTAAAGTGGTCAACAAAAAATCATCACCAACACATCCAGAATAAAACTAGATTATCTACAAACAAACAAAATATTTACCACCAAAAGCGTGGGGTGCTTTTTATGGTTTTTACACTTTCTTCTTAGAGACTTTACTTTTACCAGTATCTGTTTATTATCAAATATATTAATTGATATAGAGCACCTCACGCGTTTGATGGTACAATTATTTTTTTTGTAGATAATTATAGTTTTATTCTAGATGTGTTGGAGATGATTTTTTTGTTGACCACTTTAATCTTATCCCAAGCGTGTTGGAATTAAAATTATTTTTCATTTTTTAGTTCGGTTTTCTAATATAGCGTGTTGTTTTAGTTTTTAAAACTATTATTTTATTTTTTATACATAAAGATTATATCCGTATATTATTTACTTAAGTTGATTGAATGTAAAAGTAGATCTTACTGTTTTAACTGCGGGAGATCTTTATTATTATTATTATTATTATTATTATATATTATTATTATTATTATTATTATTATTATTATTATTATTATTATTATTGTTTATAATTTTCTTCACCGCAGGGATTAAGCAGTACCGTACTCCCTGTTCCGGCTCCAAAACATACCGCATCTTACCTTCGATTTCTTGGTCCCCCCGGATGTCTTCTTCCCTAGGCCTATAGTACAACATTCTTCTGGGTTCCTCTCTTCCGAAATTCTTTAAATATGCTGTCTCCATTCATTGTATAGTTTATAACTTTTTATATTAACTAATTTATTTTTAGCTCTTCCTTTATTTTTTCTTTGAGATTTTATCTAAAAGAACACATACTCTTACTGTTCTTAATCATTTCATTCGGCAACCTTTATCTTGTTTTTATCAGCTTTCGTCATGTCCATGTTCCAGATCCATATTTGTAGTATTTGAAGTTAATATAAATTATTCAAGGTCTGATATATATATATAACAATTGTTTGAAGAAATTAACATCCGACTAGTGTAAAAGTTGTTGCTTAATAACCATATAACTAACACCATGGAACACGGAGGTTCATGGCCACGGGGACTTATGATTTCCATGCGTAGCTATCATTAGGTTATGTTTTCAAATAATTTCCTGTATAATCTATCTCTGAAATCATGGTTAACGTTAATCTCTTATCTCATCTTCGATCGATAAGCTGGGCATTTTCCCTTCTGATTTTCTAGCAACAAGTTTCCATGCCCCTCGTTCATTTCTCATTCGTGCCAAATGTCCTGTCTATCACATTCTATGATAATTAATTGTTCTTATTACCAATGGTTTTCCATAAAGATCATGTAGTTCACTGTTTTATGGTTTTCTTCATTCGGCTATCTGTTCATCTCCCTTTCGATCCAAATATATTCCTAAGATCTTTATTTTCAAATACTCGTAATATTTTCTCCTCCCTTAAATTAGGAGCCCTTGTTTCTCATCGAAATAATGTAATATAAATTAAAAGGAGAGGACACGCTCTATATATCACTAAATTAAATAAAAGTTTGCGAGATTAAAGAACAAGACCTACTGTTCAATATCATACCTAGTTTAGGGAATTAGTGACACCTCGTTTTGGAAATAATAGCCATTCTTTGTAGCATACTACCTTTAGGTGCCTATTAAAGGAACTACTTACTATGTGACGGCGTAGCCCATGTGGCTGTCACCTATACAGTGCTAATTAGGGTTCGAATCCTGGTCAGTTCTGTTATTTTTAATCATGCTTGGTATGCCTAGTATTATTATTATTGTTGGGACATCACTAAAAGACAAGAACAAAAATTGGAAGCAATTGAGATGAGATTTTTAAGAAATATAGCAGGATATACTCTGCTGGATAAGAAAATAAATGAAGATATAAGAAAGGAAATACTACCAGGTTGTCATTTATGACATTTCTGGTTTTCTCCACTGGCATTGGCGGAATTGTAATCCATTTCTTAAGTTGGGGCACCTGGAAGGCGGAGTTACGCTACCCCGACGATATGATGGGTGATAAATGATAATGAAGGGCTAGGAGAGTTCTTAACCTAAACTTAACCTAAATTCCAGATCATGGGTAACCACAGGAATAATTCCCTGTAAGGAAATATTCCTTTGGTTTGACCGGGAATCGAACCGGGACCTCATGAGCTGTTGTCAGAAACGCTTACCACTAGCCCATGAGGCTGATCATAAGAAAGGAACTAAATATTTTCAAACTTACAGATCGAATAATTAAATACAGGAACGCCTGGAAAGAACATGTTGATAGAATGCCAGAAGAAAGATTTCCAAAATTATTGTTAAATTATAAACCACACGGAAGGAGAAATGTTGGACGCCTTCACAGAAGATGGTCTAAACAATTTGAGCAATTCTAGCTTTCATGAAACCGAAACGAGCCAACAGGCTTAATCCCTGGATGATGAAGAAGAAAAAAGAGGAGAATCTTGATCAGTTCTGTTATTTTAATAATGCTTGGTATTATTATTATTATTATTATTATTATTATTATTCTCATTAATGTTGCAATATTTATATTTTTGTTTGTTTATACAAAATTAATACTTGGGTTACGCATCCTTCTATTGGTCGCATTAGTCTCTATAGCGCACACAAATATTCAATTGTTTATCCTTTCATCATCAATTCATCATGTTTGGTGCTACAGCCCATTGCAGGCCTTGAACGTCCCAACTATGCGCCTCCGTCCATTTCTATCTTCTGTCTTCCTTTTTCCACCCCTGGACTCCCATAACCTTCATATCCTGTTCCACACTGTCTAGGCCATCTGGTACAAGGTCTTCCAACTTTTCTTTTTCCCTCTATTTTAGAGAATGTGACTCTACGGGCAATGCTTGCTTCTTCCAGTCGATGTAAATGGCCCAGCCATCTAAACCTTGAAGATTTTATTATTCAGACTATGTCAGTATTAGCATATAAGTCATATAATTCATCGTTATACCTACTGCGCCATTTGCCATTTTCATTTGTAGGTCCATAGATTTTCCTTAGATCTTTCTTTCAAATACTTTTAATTTATTTTCATCATTTTTAGTTAATGGCCAAGTTCACTTCCATACACAGGATAACAGTTACAATACAATATTTTTTAACCCTTAAGCAGGGAGGTGATAGAATATTACTCAACTGGATAGGTGGGGTGGTAACAACGCCCCAGAAAGAATGACTTTAAAAAATGGTGACTTCAAAACTGCACAAAATTTACAAATAGGGTTGCTTTATGCACCTAGAATTAGAGTATATGTATATAAATATTCTAGAAATTAAAACAATTACTGAAATTATAGTATTGTAAAAATTTGTATTATTTCGTCAATTTTTAATGAAGATTCATTTAGTTTGCTGTACGATGATAAAATGTGTAAACGTTAATAATATAAACACTCGATTCAATAGAGAAACATATTTTAATAATAAGGAAATCTCATATTAATACATACAGTTGGAAAATTTCAGGATTTTTTTAACTTTTAAAGGCAATCCCATTTATATTGTGGCAATAACAGGTTGTTGATCGGCAAGAAAGAGTAAAAAAATTACAATGCATTCAGATACAACGTTAAAAATTTTGCAATGCAATTTACAGATATAATGGTCTCTTGAAATTCTATAAAGAAGAATATCTTTACTTGTTTTAGTTCCCTCATAGACACATTATAAAGATTCATGAAAAAATATGGCAGAGTAGTCCTATAATGACTTTCGCTATTTACTGTTATCTACCAGGTATAGACGTAATACATTCTAAGAATTTTGAAATACTACATCAAAATAGACACTGAAATACCTGTAGAAACTGGTTTGTTTGGAAGTATTGTTCCCTGAAACTTAAGTGCGGAGGTGGGGTGGCACCATTACCCAACCACATTAAACATTTTTTCTTGGAAAGGAACAGTATTCGTGTGTGGTCATAATTATAAAATCATAAATTACAGACATTAATAAGAAGGTACTCAAAGTACAAAACATAAAATTATTTTTTTTTAAAAAGGATGAAGTTTAAGCTTGGGGCGGTAGAATTACTCTACAACCTCACTTAAGAGTTAATTAGTAATTTTAAAAAATGATGTGTTCAATACATGAGAAATATGATATGCGTAAATTGATAACTGTGATTACAATATTAATCATAATCATTATTTTAAAAGCCGATCAGAATTCTAATCCTGGATACCTACGTGACAGTCCAGAGACTATCTACATGAGTTACACCGTCATACATTACATACCGGTAGTTCCTGTAATAGGTAACTAAAGGAAGTAGCCTGTGTTACAAATAATTGATATATTTCCAAAACGAAGGACGATTAACCCCCTAAACCAGGTATGATTTTAAACAGTAGGTCTTGTTCTTTAATCTCACAAAATTTTATTTAATTTGGTGGTGTACAGAGCGTGTCCTCTCCTTGTGAAGAGCGAAGAGGAGAAGGTGAAAAATTAGATAGTATTTAAAAACAGGTTTCATGAAATTAGTCAGTACTTTAAAAATTAAAATATGATCGAAATCTCTTCTCTCTCTCTCTCTCTCCCCTCCCTCCTCTCTCTCTCCTCTCTCTCTCTCTCTCTGTGGGAGAAATCAGATAATTGTGAGAAGTCTATGGCGTGAGCTTGGTTTCTGAAGGGATGACAGAACTGTTGTAAGCTGATGACATGCAGAGCATCTAGCGCCATCTTAGTCGACAGCTGTTGTAAGCGTTTTTGTGCATCTGAAACATAAGTGACATTGATTGATTATCATATAATAATAATAATAATAATAATAATAATAATAATAATAATAATAATAATAATATAATAATATAATAATAAAATAATAATATATAATAATAATACCTTTATTTATTCTGGCAGAGTTAAGGTCATAAGGCCCTCTTCCCACTCAACCAGTACAAATACAAATAAATATTCGACAAATATAGATATACACTATACTAATTATAAACACTTAAAGATACAATAAATGTATCAACAGAAGGATATACAGAGACTTAGATCTGCTGAAATGAGATATCTTCGGAGGACTGCAGATACACACTACTAGAATCACAAAAAAAATGAAGACATCTTAGAAGAATTACACATGGAATCTTTAGAAAACAAAATTTCTGATTATAAGTCAAGATGGATGCACCATGTTCATCGAATGGAAGATCACAGAATAACCCAAACAAATGTTAGATATCAACCTGCAGGAAGAAGAAGACCAGGACGTCCACTCAAAAGACTCTGGATGGTGTTTTCTCTTGAGGACGAAACAGGTCAACAAATGGCCTAAATTCGTGAATGTACTTATGATGATGATGATGATAAATGTAACAATGTAATGTCATGTACAAACAACATTTTATAGGGTAATAACAATAATGATACGATATCATATGTAATACAAATGAATAATTTTTCAATTATCTAG
>JASPKZ010006709.1:0-24301 GCA_030220185.1 Diploptera punctata | reverse complement strand
CTCCAAGAACGTGACAAACTGCATCAATAACAGGAAGAAAACATTTCCAACGAAGATAGCAGAAGAGAGATCAATGGGCAGGAGGAAAATGTTAGGCGTAGAGAATATAATCTTCTACGGGATATTCAATTCTATAGTAATTCTGCCCGAGGGCAGGTCTTTCACTGCAATTATAGCATTTTCATACAATGCTTTGCAGCTTTACTAAGGAATGATGGATGTGGCAGCTTCCTACGGGATATGACCTTAAAGAAATCCTAGTTTGGATGTTGCAAGTTAATACATGACATTAAAATATTGTACACTACATAATTTAGTTATTTCGGTAGATCAACATAATGTTTCAGGTCTAGTTTAATGTAAAAGTTAACACAACAAATTCCATAAATCATCACGAAACGTCTTGAAAGAAGTGAGTATGTAAAGTTGTCTGGTGGAAAGCACTCATCACCCCAAGTTATATATTTGTAAATGCGTAAAGCGATCCTATTACAGGACTCAGATAGCTATTGAAAAATAGGAGATTATGACTGACGCCACTTTGAACCATTGGAGACTATTTATCTCCCGAGGTTTCAGTACTGCGTGATGGACATCTTTAGTTAAGAAAATATATCTGGTACTCATTGAATTTAGAGGCTGAGTAGAACCGGTTGACATGATCCTAACACAATGTTGGTCAAGAGTAAAAGTCTTGACCTCATCTGGAATCGATCTCGCTACCCCATCCCGGCTTGTAGTGTAATTGCCTCAGCAAATTATGCAATGTTTTCCCACTGTTTCTTCAGAACATTTTTCATGAATTGCTCCTGTTCCAGCTGATTTGATAGCCTTATTTAAAACAACACTTGCATCATCCTCTACTTTGTTTTTGTTTACTTTTCTTTAGACTTTATTTCGCTCGAAAATTGCACTTCCGTGTTTTTGCGCTGCGCAGATGAAAAGAAACCTGAATTAAAATAGTATATTCGATGCGAGGTTGCGAAGTGGTTTTTATAGAATGGAGAAAAGTGTTTAAAAACCGAGCGTTAGCTTGGTTTTTAATTTCCGAGATTCTGTAAAGCACTTCACGAACGTGCGTTGTACATTTTTTTGCGCGATGGTGTTTTTAAAATAAAAATAATAATAATAATAATAATAATAATAATAATAATAATAATAATAATAACTTTGTTGGGAAAATTTGCGTTCGTTATAAACAACTGACTAACGTTAATAATAATAATAATAATAACTTTATTTTATGCATGAAAGCTTCTTGTAGGAAAACCAGAGGCAAAACGCCCAGTTGGTAGACCAAGAATGAGGGTGGGAGAATAATATTACTATGATTTGAAGGGAAGTAGATTATACAGGAATGACGGAAAGCATTAGCTCAGGTAGGTATTTAGAGAGAGGTGATCTTCGACAGCATGAACCTACGGGTTCGATAGTGCCATAAAGTAAGAATAATAACTTTATTTACCTGGCAAGAGTTAAGACCTTACGGCCTTGTCTGTCACTCAACCAGTTTTAAAAAGTACAAAAAAATAGTCTTCCGTATAAATTAACAATAAACATAAACGATTAGATGTTATAATATAATACAATTATTATTTGATTTACTCTAGATTTAACGAATTAATGCAACAGCTACAAGATATATAAAAAAGAGAACATATTATTAACGACAAAGTATAAATAAATGAATTGAGAAAAAATAATTATTAGACAACAGGTAAGTGTATAAGTACCAAGCGTGCGGCAACCCCTGATATATAGAGGAAGGAAATTCCAGGAGCGGGCAGAGGCTACTGTGAAGGAAGTAGAATAGGAGGAAGTGCTATGAAGAGGAATTGTTAGCAGACTGTTATATTGTGACCTAGTGTCAATATTGTGGTAAGAAGATAACTTCTCAAATCTGGACGCCAGGTAACTAGGAGTGTAGGAAGTCAGAAGCTTGAAAAGTAGTGAAAGAGAGTGCAATTTACGTCTGTCAGTAAGACGGAGCCAAGAGAGGTTATTGAAGTGTTCGGAAATATGGTCATAACGGCGGATATTGAAAATAAATCGAACGCAAGCATTATGAACACAACAGGGGATCGATATGACTATTCTAGAAATTGTTGAATTATAAAATGAAAATAATCTTTCAGTTACAGTCTCTGCGAATGTCATAGTTTAGATCATTATATAATTATTACGTCACAATAATCCAAGTGTGGCAACACAAGATTCTGCACAAGGATTTGTTTTAATGGAACTAGGAGAAGATTCTTTAAACGTCTAAGATAATGTAAGATGGAGAAAGTCTTTTTACATATGTGTTTCACTTGTGTTTGCCAGGTTAAATTTGCGTCTAGATGTAGTCCAAGATCTATTACTGAAGAAGAATAAGGGATAATTATATTATTTATAGTAATACTTGTTAACAGCGTAGGCAATGTTTATTAGTTGAAATTAAAGGAGGCGATGGCACCAGTCTAGTCATAAAATGGCGACAAATATGTATTTATTGTTTTACATTCTTTCAAATAATGTTCAGTTCATTTAAAATGCAGTGGTTTGTTTCGTGTAATGTATATTAACACTATTTTCGGCTATTTTTTGTAGATACATTGTACGTAGTATACATAGAGGGCAGTGGTTTTACTTCCCACACCTCGGTTTTTGACATGTAACATTACAGTATAGTTATTTAGGTTGGCAACCTCGAAATGTAGAAAGTTGAATTTTGAATCATGGTCGCCAGTGCTGTAAGTACGGCAAAACGCACTATCGCGCAAAAATAAACTTTAAATAGGTACATGATGACTTGCCTTTAGTTATGTCTCCGGTACATGATGAAGATAGCAAAGAACAACACAATATAACAATATAACAATCGCATATCATACCCGCTCCTTGCAACTCACCACCTTGTATGAAAAATGTCAAGGAAAAAATTCAGTTGCAGTGTTTCTAATCTTAACTGGTCATGACCTCCTTGCATAACAGCTACACCAACTTAACATCTTCCCAACACTTGGTTGTGTTTTGCGTTGTGATAGCGACAGTGTTATGAATTAGCACCTTATGAAACTAAGTACTGCTTTAAAAAAACTCCAATTTAATCTGATGGCGAATTATATTGGGAAGTTTACACAAAAGTGACTTTGCTTCTAATGTCAGGGCGTTAAATTATATAAATTTATAACGTTACTGTGACACTGAACACAGTGTGTTGTGCAATAAAAGTTGTAACGATTTATTTTACCAATAATCTCGATTAATGTTAAAGATAAAATCTGTAATATTAAGAACTGGATTATTTACCATTTTCTAAATATTGTTCCGCTATAATGCATTCATTACTTTTAACTCGAGTAAAATTGTAAGACACTACATTGAACAGTCGTTATTTAAGGATTATGCTGTAAGAATGTTAAGGTTTAGACATTTGAAGCGCTGCAAATTAACAATATTTCAGCAGATGAGGTTGAATCATTTCACCAAGTTTTCTTCATGCACTTCGATTGGGATGCTCTTTAATTGGCGAAGAAAACAGATATTAATTATTTCTCTGAAGTCCTGCTAGTGTTTACCACAATGGCTTGCACATATCTTCTATACTAATCCAATAAAGAATTGTGAAAAATATTGATAAAATGGATATTTCGAACAATATATAACCTAGAGTTTATAACAAAGTAAGCAATAGATAGAAGAGAGTTGTTGGTGCGGAAATGTTCATATAGTGATAATGTTGAAAGTGAAAAATACAGACATTACGCCTTGTCGCAGAGCTACTGAACATGCCTTGGTTCGATGTGGAAGAAATTTACTCACTGAATGTCTCGGTTAGTGTGGAACGGTGACCATTTAGAATTGTGAGGAATTTCAGTTCTATATACCGCCTATTACATTTTGGGAATCCGACGGATGACCACTTATCACACATAGCTATAACGTCTACCTCTCTGTTATACCAAGTGCCTTGCACACTTATCGCTCTATGGGTTTAATCAAGTTTAAACACAGGAATGACTTAATTTTAAAGCATAATAACAAAATGTTATCTAAAATAAGGTAAAATAGATAAATATGGTGTCTGAAAATGTATTAATATTTACCTGATAGAAAAAAGCATTAGTCATTGATCTGTCTAAAACTCTTAACAGTATAAACATACAGATAAACAGTTTTGATTTCAATTTATGAAATATTAATATTTTATTAATTTAAAATATTTTTCAATCTCACATTTAGTGGCGTTGCTTCGTAACGTACTCGTAAGTTATTGCATAATTTTTGTTATTCAACAAATGTTTTATGGAAGTTGTCGTCTTTAAAATTATTAGGACCAAAATGGTCCCCGAATATCATCTGGCCATCATTATCATATTCACTATGTATTATAAGAATAATTGGTGTCTGGCGTGCTTGTCTTAATTTTGTGTTGTCTTGGAGGAGGCCCTGACATTGAGCTCATCACTCATTCGAGGAGGCCCACCATGTTCTGTGTAGTACGTAAAAGTATCGTACGTACAAAGTGTCAGGTTAAACCAAGCTAATGGAATATAAATACTGTATATATTGACTATACGTAGCGGAAAAGTCTCATATCGAATAAAACAACAAATTACATTTAGTTCTCTCGTGGAATCCCTTGTTTAAAAATTCTCAAATCACAGCTTCATCTTCATAAAAATATGACACTAAGTTAAAGTTTTGTTAATTTGACATTGTGTGGAAGTTCTTAGGATTTTTTTTGTAGCAAAGAGAGATGAACAGAAAGGTGAATGGAGAAGACTATATAACAGTGAACTACGTGATCTTTATAGGAAGTCAGATTTATTAAGAACAGTTAAGTCTCGAAGACTGCGATGTGCAGGACATGTGACAAGAATGGGGAATGAAAGACATGCATGGAAGCTACTTTATAGGAAAACCGGATGAAAAACGCCCAGTTGGTAGGCCAAGAATGAGGTGGGTAAATAACATTAAAGATGATTTGAGGGAAGGAGATTATACAGGGAATGTTTGGAAAACATTAGCTCAGGATAGGTATGTATGGAGAGCTTATGTCCGTGCGGCCATAAACCTACGGGTTCGATAATACCAGTGAGTTAGTTAGTTAGTATGTATTGTTCATGCAAATAGAACAAATATATCAAATATATTCTCTTTGTCCTTTGCTTCCTTCTTCATCTTCTTGAACTTCGTAGACAATCTTGGTGGACCAATGGTTAGCATGCGTCCATCTGACTTCCAGGGTCACGAGTTCAAACTCGCCGAGATCTGTGGATTTACAGGACGTAAAAAGACTGTGCACTGGTTTCTGTCGAAAATTCACCAAACACTTGGATACCGTAAAAACATTTACGGGACGTAAAAGAACCTCACGTTTGAAGAAAAAGAACTGGGAGCAAAATGTGTTGATTCGTTCTCACTCAGATTTGAATTGTGCTCTAATGATCTTAGATGTTAAAGAGCGTCGTTATATAGAAATAATGTCATGACACTGACTTCTAAACCAAGTTTTTTCCGATTATACATGGTCTAGCTTCTTATGTTGGAATATTTTTGGAGCGGGTTCTAACAGCAAAGTGCAACTTGGATGACTACGGTTTATTTAAGGTTATATCCGTTAGAAGATTATCTTCCCTACGGCTAACATTTTCCTCCTGCACATTGTTCTGTCTTCTGCCATCTTTCATTGGAAAGCCAAATTTTTCTCTTCATGCATTGATGCAGTTTGACACGTTCTTGGAGATTAATTAATTATTTTGTTTCTCGCTCAAGATTTGTCCAGTAGAGCTAGCCCTGCCATGGTACTTCTGATTTAGCTCGAAACACTCCCACTATCGTCAAGATCATGGAATCCCTGATGAACGTAGATATATTTTAGAATTGTTATTAATTAAACATTTTCTCTTTCTAACTTAACTTTGGGTATGATATGCGTTTGTTATATTGTGTTGTTCTTTGCTGTCTCCATGATGTACCGGAGTCATAACTAGAAACTCTCCTAAGCAAGTCATCATGTATTTTTCCTATTTAATGTTTATTTTTCGTTCACATTTATTTTCATCCGCTCAGCGCAAAAGTAAGAAAGTCCAATTGTGGTGCAATAAATAAATAAACAGGATGAATTAATATTTTAAATAAGACTATCAACATCAGCTAGAACTGGAAACATTAATTAAAATATTCTGAAAACAAATAGTCGGAAACACGTTGAATAATTTGTTAAGGCAATAGACTACAAGCCGGGAGGTCGCGAGTTCCATAACAGATGAGGTCAGGGGTTTTACCACTTGACTAAACATTGTGGTAGGATCATGTCACTGGGTTCTACTCAACCTCTAAAATCAATCTTGACTTAAAAGTCCGTCGCGCAGTACTGAAAACTCGGGAGATACATAGTCTGCAATAGGCTAAAGAGGCGGCAGCCATAATCTCCTACTTTTCAATAGCTCTGTGAGACCTGTAAGAGGATCCCTATACACCTTCACAAATATATCGGATGATGAGTGTTTTCCACCAGAAAACGTGAGAAATATGTTAATACCTTTACATACTCACTTCTTTCAAGAGGTTTCGTGATGTTTTATGAAATTTGTTGTGTTAACTTTTACATTAAACTAGACCTAAAACATTATGTTGATCTACCGAAATAACTAACTTATGTAGTGTATAATATTGTAGTCTGAGTGAGTCGTGTATTAACTTGCAAAACATAGAGAATTATTAAAGGAGAAAAATCAATAAGATCGATATTATAAATAAGTAGATAACCTGGAGTTAATGAACAAAGCAAACAATAGGCGGAGGAAAATTATTAATGCGGAATAATAATTAATACAGGATCGAAAAATCCAACGACCTAATGTATCATGTCTTGGCACCCGTCCACAAGTTCCTATGGAGAAGGAATTTTCTCATGGAATATTAATCATTAAGATATCGGTAACCTTGGGCAAACGCCCTGTCGGTAGACCAAGAATGATTTGAGATACGCACATTATACGGTGGATGATTGGAAGACATTACCTCAGGATAGGGATGTATGGAGAGCTTATGTCCGCGCAACCATAAACTTACGAGTTCGATAGAGCCGTGAGTTAGTTAGTCAGTTAGTTAGTTAGGAGATCGGTGTCCACCCAGAATCGCGTTGAATTTGTGCAGCTCTAATAAATAGCGACTATAAGAATGAGGAGACATCCTGACCACATACCAACCACATACTGTTTACATTATCGTCTGTGGCCTGTAGTGGGATCACTTTACACACTTTTACCTACCTCTATAAAATGACACAAGAGGTCAGCCAATTAATAGATCAATTGTCTTGCAAGCCTCTCGCGGCATGAAGTTTTGTTTATTTTCAAGAACGCAGATGTTTACTTTAAAAATAGAATGAAAGGAAATGTTATCCATAAAAATGAAAAACAGAATATTTGCAATTTTAGAGTTAAATTTGTTTTGATTTTCAATGAGTTATCTTTCAAATGCATATGCAGTGTATCACGTGATGTATTAATACACATTTGAGGGACAGGAAAAGCACCAGGTAGTCACTTTATTGTCGTGATAGAGCATTAGATTCTCAATGGAAAGTAAGTCACTATATTTTAGGAACCGGAAAAAATAAATGAAACTGTATAATCATGGGTTTATCTGTCTTCCATATTTGGCACATATTAAAAAAAGTAGGTACATTGTATAATTGAGGAGGTTAGAAGTAAAAGTGCAGGTTGTGCAGTATTGGGAAAACAGTTTTAAAGTGGAAGTTGTATAGGAAAATGACAGGCAATTCAAAATGATAACTGCGGGTGATGTGTATTTTCTCCCAGATAACTCGAAAAAGACAATGCATTTACACTCTCAGTTTTTTCAAGAGAGAAAATCACTTAATCCCTTTGTTTGTAATCGCCTCAGTTAAAAGGCATTTGTTTAGCGGTGGAAAAGTAACTTTCCTGGGTTTTCCCTTCATTTAAAGATGTTAACTGTGGTATTGAATATTTACCTGATACAGGAAGGTCTATATATACATTTCCACGGTATATATTGATAGATGAAACACTTCTGAATTCAATCTGTCAAATAATATATTTTAATATTTAATTTGTAAAAACATCTTGCATTTTCACATTTAATGACGTTGCTACGTTACGGTACAGTTATTACGTCAACATTAGCAACAAAGGACATTTTTACAAACATTATTTGCCCGGTAGTGCGTTCTGTCGTACTTACAGGAATGACGACCATGATTGAAAGTTTGGTTTCCTAAATTTTTTGGATAGCCAACCTATAAATAACTAAATAACTGTACTGTAATATTACAAATTACTTACCGAGGGCGGGAAGTAAACCACTGCCGTTTTTATATACTACGTACAATGTAGATATATAGAAAAAACATATCCAAAAGATAGCGTGAATATACATTATACCAAACAAATCCCTGCATTTTAAATGAACTGAGATTTGTTTGAAATAATATAAAACATTAAATTCACACTTGACACCATTTTATCCCTGATTGATGTCACGGCCTGCTGTAGTCTCTACTAAATTATTTTCGGCTTTTATCGTATATACATTGGTCAGACTTCTAACGACCGTCAGTTTTTTAAAGGAACGAAAATATTTCCAACAAAGATGATATTTTTTTACTGCCATTTATTATTATCAACACCATCGTGCAAAAGATATGTACAAAACACATTTGTGAAGTGTTTTACAGAATCTCAGAAATTAACGAAACATTGGGACTGGATAATGTATTCAGACTAACAATAGAAAAATTTAGTCTTGATGAAGATAGTAACAACCACAGTGGGATGAGATTAGTCACCTATTGTTCAGAACACAACATTCCCACATATGAATATTCATAAATACACATGGACGTCTCCAGATAGTAAATTGCGAAACCAGGTAGACTGTACTTTCCCACTCTGTGGTTAGCAAAATATTTCAAGGGATTCGCCAAAACTTTTGCGTAATGGCGGGTTTGCACGATAGGTCTATTATCGTTTCCATCATTTCTGCAGCATTGTAATAGTAATAATAATAGTAATAATAATAATAATAATAATAATAATAATAATAATAATAATAATAATAATAATAATAATACACCGTGTTCCAAAATGTTGGACGGGGTTTTAAGTAGTTGGTATAGCTTTACAAACGAAATTGAATGCGTGATTATTTACTATAATGAAAGGAAAACTGTGTACAGTAATTTGTTTCTTGTCATTATTACGTCGTCAGCGTTAAATTTGTGAGAATGGCGATTCCTGTACAGAAGTCATTCTTTGTGTTGCAATTTGCGAGGTCATTGTTGCAGTGCAGTGAGCTTTCCAACGGTAATTTGGAATTTATCCTCCGACAAATAAAATAATTAATCGATGGTATAAATAATTAGAAACAGTAAAAGGAAAAGTCCAGGACGTCGACGAACACCAAATGACGCGTCGGTCCGGATGACACGATTCATTCCCATAACCTCCACGGTCTCCCGATCTCACACCTTGTGATTTCTTCCTGTGGGGGTATGTGAAGGACCATGTGTACGTACCACCACTTCCAGACTTGAGAAGAAGGATTGTTGCTGCTGTTGAATCCATTTCTCCAAATGTGCTGACCAAGGTTTGGGAGAAATTCCACTATCGGCTGGATGTGTGCCTTGTGACGAAAGGTGCTCACATGGAACACATATAAAGCATTTTATAAAAACTCGAAGAGATTCTCTTTAATTAATGTAACTTTTAATATTATATATGTATCATGTAAGGGAAATTAAATAACTATGAAATCCCGTCCATCATTTTGGAACACTGTATTTATTATTCATCATCTTCATGGTAGGCCGTCGGCCTGTTCTGCTCTCAGAATTCATCTTCCCATATTATTATTATTATTATTATTATTATTGTTATTATTATTATTGTTATTGTTATATTGTAAGTAATAAGTAGAATATATTATTATAGGAGATATTAATGTTTGGAACAAGAAATTTTCGGTGGCGTAATGGCTAGCGCACTGGTATATATATACATTAATGGTCCCCGAAATCATATGGCCATCATCCTTATCATTATCATCCTTACCATTATCATTATCATCATCATCCTTCACCGGTGTGGCAAGTAACGGGAAGCTACCACACCTACACAATTCCCTAGTAAAGCTGCGAGCATACATGAAAATGCTGTGATTGCAGTGAAGGACCTGCCTTCGGGCAGAATTACTATGGATGGATATATATTAATATAATAAAATTTTTGACATTGAGCAATGCAAGCTTAAAATGACATGATAAGAAAAATAAATGTTCGTACGGGACTTGAACCCAGACTTCCGGATTTAAATCCCACTACTTCTAATAACAATGAGAATATATTTTTAAAAGAGAAATTAATGTTTGTACTAGACATGCTCGTTTACGTAATCGGTAGCTCAATGGTATATATATATATATATATATATATATATATATATATATATATATTAAATTTTGACATTGAGCAATGCAAACTGAAAATGACATGAGAAGAAAACTAAAAGCTTGGACGGGACTTGAACCCGGACCACTTGATTTATGTCCCACTACATCTATTAATAATGAGATTATATTTTTATAACAGAAGAGAATATTTGTTCTAGACTTGCTTGGCGGCGTAATCGGTAGCGCAATGGAATATATATTATTGTAATTAAATTTTTGACATTGGGCAAAGCAAGCTTAAAATGACATGATAAGAAAAATAAATGCTCGGACGGGTCTTGAACCCGGACCTCTGTTATTATATCTCACTATATCTATTAATAATGAGAACGTATTGTTTCAAGAGAAATGAATGTTTGTACTAGACTTGCTCGGTGTCGTAGTCCGTAGAGCACAGGGATACACATATATATATATTTTTTATAATTAAATTATTGACATTGAGCAATGCAGGCATAAGAACAAATGATAACAAAAATAAATGTTAGGGCGGGACTAGAACCCGGACCTCTGGATTTACATCCCACTACTTCTTGTAATAATGAGAATACTTTATTATTAGAGAATTTAATGTTTGTACTACACTTGCTCGGTGGCGTGATCGGTAGAGCACTGGGATATATATTGTAATTACACTTTGACTTTGAGCAATACAAGCTTAAAATGACATGATAAGAAAAATAAATGCTGGGACGGGACTTGAACCCGGGCATCTGGATTTATATCCCACTACATTTAGTAATAATAAGAATATATTATAAGAGAAATAAATGTGTGTAATAGACATTTCGGTGGCGTAATGGGTAGCGCATGGGATATGTATATTATAAATGAATCTTAGACATTGATCAATTCAAGCTGAAAATAAGATGATAAGAAAAATAAAAGTTCAGACGGGACTTGAACAACGACCTCTGCATTTATATCCCAATACATCTAGTAATAATGAGATTATATTATTATAAGAGAAGAGAATTTCTGTAGTATACTTGCTGGATGGCGTAATCGGTCGTACAATGGAATATATATATATTCCATCCATAGTAATTCTGCCCGAAGGCAGGTCCATTACTCCAATCATAGCATTTTTATGCTATGCTTGCAGCTTTACTAGGGAATTTTAGGTGTGGTAGCTTCCCGTTGCTTTCATATATTATTGTAATAAAATATTTGACATTGGGCAAAGCAAGCTTGAAATGACACGATAAGATAAATAAGTGCTCGGACGGGATTTTTACCCGGACCTCAGCATTTTTAACCCACCACATGTATAATAATCAGAATATATTATTATAAGACAATTAAATATTTGTACACGACTTGCTTGGTGGCGTAATCGGTAGCGAACTGGGATATATATATATATATATATATATATATATATATATATATATATAATTAAATTTTTGACATTGAGCAATGCAGTCATAAGATGAAATGACAAGAAAAATAAATGTTAGGACGGGACTTGATCCCGGATCTCTGGATTTACATCCTATTACATCTAGTAATAAAGTGTATATTTTTTATTAGAGAATTTTATGTTTGTATTAAATTTGGTCTGTGGCGTAATAGGTAGCCCACTGATATATATATATATATATATTTTGTAACTGAATTTTGACATTGAGCAAAGCGAGCTTAAAATGACATGAAAAGAAAAATAAATGCTCTAACGGGACTTGAACGCGGATCTCTGGAATTATATCCCACGACTTCTAGTAATAATGAGAATATATTGTTATAAGAGAAATATAATTTTTTACTACACCACCTCGGTGGTATAATCGGTAGCACACTGGTTATATATATATATATATATATATATATATAAGCAGTCCACCGCTGTGGTCTCGAGGTAGCGTGCTGCATTGTCACGCAGCGGGCCCGTGTTCGATCCCCAGTCCGGGCAGTTTTTCTGGGTGAGGTTTTTATCGGGGTTTTCCTCAGCTCTTAAAACAAATGTCAGGAAAACTTTAAGGACCAAACGGTCCCCGAAATCATATAGCCATCATCCTTATCATTATCATCATCACCATCATCCTTCACCGGTGTGGAAAGCAACGGGAAGCTACCACACCTACACAATTCCCTAGTAAAGCTGCTAGCATAGCATGAAAATGCTATGATTGCAGTGAAGGACCTGCCTTCGGGCAGAATTACTATGGACTATTATAATTAAATTTTTGACATTGAGCAATGCAATCTTAAATGACATGTTAATTAAGAAAAATAAACGCTCCGACGGGAATTGAACCCGGACCCCTGTATTTATATCCCACTACATCTGGAATAATGACAATATATTATTATAAGAGAAATGAATGTTTGTACTACACCTGCTCAGTGGCGTAATCGGTAGCACACTGGGATATATATATATATATATATATATATATATATATAAACTAAATGTTTGACATTGAACAATGCAAACTTAAATGACATGATAAAAAATATAAATGCTTCTTCGGGACTTGAACGCGGACCTCCGGATTTATATCCCACTACTTCTAGTAATAATGAGACTATATTACTATAAGAGAAGAGAATATTTGTACTAGACCTGCTTGGTGGCGTAATAGGTAGCGCAATGGAATATACATATATATATATATATATATATATATATATATATATAATTATGTTTTTGACATTGGGCAAAGGAAGCTTAAAATGACATGATAAGGAAAATAGATGTTCGGACGGACTTGAACCCGGACCTCTGGATTTATATCCCACTACATCTTGTAAAAATGAGTATACATTATTATAAGAGAAATAAATGTTTGTACTTGACTTGATTGGTGGCGTAAAGGGAAGGGCACTGGAATATATATATATATATATATATATATATATATATATAATTGTAAATAAATTTTTCACATTGAGCAATTCAATCTTGAATTGACATGATATGAAAAGTAATTGCTCGTACGGGACTTGAACACAGACCTCTGTATTTATATCCCACTACATCCAGTAATAATGAGATATATTATTATAATAGAAACGAATGTTTTTACTAGACTTGTTCGGTGGCGTAATTGATAGAGCACTGGGATAAATCCATAGGTTCGGGTTCAAGTCCCGTTGGAGCGTTTATTAATTTTTCTTATCATGTCAAAAACACACACACACACACACATATGTGTGTATATATATATATATGTATAATTCAAGTAGGAATTATATTCATATTTATTTTAAAATTGCGCTTGTAATTTAGAATAACATAAAATCATATCTAAAAAATATACAAAGACAGAAACATTTGAAATTTTATATTTAAATTTCTCATATTGTGTTAGATTTCAAATGTGAACAGTACAAAACGTAATATATTTTCAAACATTTTAATCCATGAAAAATATATTTATAATTGTATTTAGTATTTACCTGATAAAGGAAGAGATGCGATTTCTTCATTCCAAAAAATTACTGTTACAAACTAGATTTAAACCTGTCAAGTTTTGTATTTTATTACATTCAAATAAAAACTGACTTTTTGAATATTCACACACAGTGGCGCTGCTCCGCAACGTAAGTTCTTATTACGTCTACATATTTGTTATTTTCTGCTAAAAAACCCATTTCACAGAACAGTGTAACGAAGCTAATATTTTTTTTTGTAAATCTTGGGAGGCGGATATATTATATATATATATATATATATATATATATGTATATATGTATATATATTTTATAATTATTTTTTTTGCTTTTAGCAATGCTTGCATAAAATGACATGATAAGAAAAATAACTGCTCGGACGGGACTTGATCCCGGACCAGTGGATTCATATCCCACTACATCGTGTAACAATTAGAATATATTATTAGAAGAGAAATGAATGTTTGTACCTGATTTGCTCGGTGGCGTAATCGGTAGAGCACTGGAATAAATATATAATAATATTTATTATTATTATTATTATTATTATTATTATTACATTTTTGAAAAATGCTAATGCAAGCTCGAAAAGACATGATAAGAAATATAAATGCTCGGACGGGACTTGAACCCGGACCTCAGGATTTATATCCCACTACATCGTGTAACAATTAGAATATATTATTATAAGAGAAATGAATGTTTGGACTACACTTGCTCAGTGGCGTAATCGGTGGCACACTGCGATATATATATATATATATATATGTATACTATTATAACTAAATGATTGACATTGAACAATGCAAACTTAAATGACATGATAAAAAATATAAATGCATCTTCGGGACTTGAACGCGGACCTCTGGATTTATATCCCACTACTTCTAATAATAATAATGAGACTATATTACTATAAGAGGGGGGCACGCCGTAGCGTAGTGGTTAAGGCACTGAGCTACAAGCCGGAGGGTCGAGGGTTCAAGTCCCGTTGGGGTCAGGATTTTTAAACTGACCCAAAACCTCTGGCGGCACTATGGCCCTGGGGTCGACTCAGCCTCTAACTAAAATGAGTACCAGACGCTTGTTCTGGGGGTAAAGGCGGCCGTCACGTAGGGCTGACAACCCGGCTGACGTAAAGTGCCGATTGTCTAGAAAAAGTGGGAGCCTTAACGTCCTACTACCCGAAGGGCCTCCGGGTCTGTTGTGGGATCACTTTACTTTACTTTATTACTATAAGAGAAGTGAATGTTTGTACTAGACCTGCTTGATGGTGCAATAGGTAGCGCAATGAAATATATATATATTATTGTAATTATATTTTTGACATTGGGCAAAACAAGCTTAAAATGACATGATAAGATAAATAAATGCTCGGATGGACTTGAACCCGGACCTCTGGATTTATATCCCACTACATCTTATAATAATGAGAATATATTATTATAACACAAATGAATGTTTGTACTTGACTTGATTGGTTGCGTAAATGATAGAGCACTGGGATATATCCACAGGTTCGGATTCAAGTCCCGTTGGAGCATTTTATTAATTTTTCTTATTATGTGAAAAACACCCCCCCTACACACACACACACACACACACACACACACACACACATACATATATATATATATATATATATATATATATATATAATTCAAGGAGGATTTATATTCATTTTTATTTTAAAATTGCGCTTGTAATTTAGAATAACATAAAATCATATCTCAAAAATATACAAAGACAGAAACATGTGAAATTTCGAATTCAAATTTGTTATATTGTTAGATTTCAAATGTGAACAGTACAAAACGTAATATATTTTCAAACATTTTAATCCATGAAAAATATGATACTCGTATTTATAATTGTATTTCCTACAATATAGAGCATGTAGTTCACCGTTATGTAGTCTTCTGCATTCGCCCGTCTGTTCATCTCTCTTTCGTTCTAAAATTTTCCTAAGAACTTTGTGTTGAAACAGTACAGATTTTCATAATATTATTGTTTTTATTATTACTATTATTATTATTGTTATTGTTATCGTTATTTTTATTATTATTAAAATAAGAATAACTGATGGAGGAAGAATCGTTGGTATGTTGAACTCAGTACTTTGGAATAGAAATGTAATATACAGAACGAAGAAAACTACATTCACGTTCTGTTACAAAGCACTTTATTATATGGGTCGAAACCTGGACAGTAAGTAAAAAATAAGCCAACCAGCTGTTAGCAGTAGAAATGGACTTTCGGAGGCGATGTACAAGAAATTCAAGAATGGATAAGGTCAGAAACATCACAATAAGGGAAATTATGCAAGTTGAGAAAACATATTAGGAAAAATAGAAGAAAAACGTTTGAAATGGTATGGACACCTCATAAGAATGGAAGAAGAGAGAATACCATTGAAGATCATTAATTGGAAAGCTAATGGAAGGAGTGGAAGAGGCGGGCCTAGAGAACGATGAATGGATGGAGTGAAGAGAAGTATGGAAGCTAGAGATCTGAGGGAAGAAGGTGCTTAAGACAAGAAACCTCTACTTACAAATCACTTTCGGTTGAAGGAGAAACACTGTATTGTGGAATATTCCTAAATAAAAAAATTATTGCATTATTATTATTATTATTATTATTATTATTTTATTTTAATTTACAATTTATTTATTAATAATATTATATATTAATAATATTATTATATTGTATTATTTTAATTTACAATTTATTTTTTTAATAATATTATAATAAAATAAATATTGAAATTATAGATTTTATAAATTTTGCAGTAAATTGTATATTAGGTTATCGTTCATATTTGTAATGTTTGATAAAATGGCTAATTAACGTGCGAACCCTGTTTACAAAACATGGTCTGATAAATAAAGTACATGTGGCAACAATGTACTTCTCATTCTGCGTCTCCGGAAAAATCAATAAGTAGCTCAATGGCCCGTGTAATATATCAATCGAATTTACATATTGTATTATTTTTAATATTTAAACGAAAACTGTCAAAGCTGCATAAAAAATAAACATTTTCAGACAATTTTGAAAAATGAAGCTATTCAAAAATAATATTAAAACATCTCCGAGCAATTACATAGATTATATATTTTATTATAAACTTCAAAGTTTTTAAAATATTTCGTCTGCATGTTAATTGACGATCCATTAGTAATGTCAGAACTCGCGTCAAGGAGACACAAACATCGCCACTTAACGATCGTGTTTTGTTAATTTGCAACACTGTAGGCATACGTTGTATGAGCCAGACGCCTGTCGAGTATAAATGTTATAATTTGGAAAATATGAAGAAGTATATGACGTAATAGTAGCAGTTATAACTATTAAATAAACAATAACAGTTATAAAAGCAGTTAAAACGTTATAATTACTTATATAATGTCTCAAACTTTAAAACTACCAAAAATAGGTCATCGAAATTTTAATTTTTTCTTTATTTTTGTCTAGAATATATTGTTGATTATATGAGATTTTGGTTATTTTTTTAAATATTTCTTGGTTTTAAACTTAATAGCTGTGCTGACAACTGTGATCAACCATAAATATAAATTAGCAATACGTGATTTCTCCATTCTAACACATTGTATTTATAATTTTATTTGCAATCTCATGATAGCCGGATACTCAGCCAGAAGTCCACCCACGTTAATCGAATTTAAAACTTGAAAAAAACGCATAAATTATTATAGCAATATGTGAATAATAACCTGAGAAAGTATATAAATTGATTTATTTCCCTAAAAAAAATGCCTGAAAATTAAATGTGGAGTTCAGGTGACTTTAACGCAAGAACGGCATATGTTACAACGTTAAACTTTAAAAAAAGTTCAAACGAAAGAGACTATATACTAGTGGAGCGCCAGATCATCCAGTAATTTTGTGTACATTAACTGCCAACTTTCTCACCTAACTTATTGTCATTATCGAACCGTGGTACCTAGACTCGCGGACATCACTATCCTGAGATTTTTCCAATCATTCCCTGTATATTCTACTTCCCTAGTATCATGTTAACATTAACCTCCTACATCATTCTTTGCCTTCCCTTTGGTTTAGAGTTTCCATGCCGCTCTTCCATTCCTCATTTGTGTCACATGACCTGCTCACCGAAGTCTACGAGACTTGACTGTAAAAAACTATGTCGTTTAAACCAACTAATTAACTTACTAGCACTATCGTCCCCGTAGTTTCACGGCCGCGTGTAGATAAGCTCTCCATACATCCCTATCCTGGGATAATGTTTTCCAATTATCCCCTGTATAATCTACTTCCCTCAAATCATGATAAATATTATTCTCACGCTTCATTCTTGGTCTACCGAATGGCCGTTTTCACTCTGTTTTGTTATACCAACTTCAATGCCTCACTTTCTTTCCGCATTCCTACCACGTGTCCTGCGCATCGCAGTCTATAAAACTTAACTGTATTATATTCGATTTCCTACTATATAGATCATGTAGTTCACTGTTATGTAGTCTTGTGCATTCGCCCGTCTGTTCATCTCTCTTTTGTCCTAAAATTTTCCTAAGAACTTTTTTCTGAAATAGTACAGTATTTCCATTATTCATTTCCATTATTATTTCATATTATTGCTTTTTATTATTTTTTTCAAATGCCCCAGGATTGTCTTTCGACATTCCTGGTTTCTCTCCTGGCATGGCGTAGTTGTAACACACTTCTGAGGTTGGGGCGCCAGGAAGGTGGGGTTACGTTGCCCCGATGATATGATGGGTGTTGATGATAATTGTGCGCCAGAAGAGTCCCTAATCCTAAGCTTAACCTAAGATGAATATGAATGATGATGATTGCGATGGCCATATGATTTCGGGGACCGTTTGGGCCTTAAAGTTTTCCTGACATTTGTCTTACAGGTGAGGAAAAACCCCGATAAAAACCTCACCCAGAAAAACTGTCCCGACTGGGGATCGAACTCTGGCCCGCTGCGCGACAAGGCAGCACACTACCCCGAGACTACAGCGGTGGACTTATTATTATTATTATTATTATTATTATTATCATTATTATTATTGTCATTATTATCATTATTATTATTATTATTGTCATTATTATCAGTATTATTATTATTATTATTATTATTATTATTAATTATAAAATAATTATAACTTATTGATTAATCATTTGTTACTAATTATAAATAGTACTATAATAATATGTTTATTATTGTAAATTTCCCAATTTTTCAGTTAACGTCTGGTTTATATTTATAAAGTTTGAAAAAATTGCTAATTAACATGCGAAATATGTTTACACAACATAGTCTAAGAAATAACGTAGATGTGGCAACAATCTACTTGTCATTCTCCGTCTCCGGAAAAATCAATAAGTAGCTCAATGACCTTCATAAAATTTCAATCAAATATACATATTGCATTATTTTTCATATTGACACGAAAACTATCGAAGCTGCATAAAAATTAAACATTTTCAGACAATTATGAAAAATTAATGTATTCAAAAATAATATTAAAACATTTCTGAGCAATTAAATAGAGTATATATTTTATTATAATCTTCAAAGTTTTTAAAATATTTCGTTTCCATGTTAATTGACGATCCGTTTGTACTGTCAGAACTGCGTCAAGGTGACATAAGGTGACACTTAGCGATTGTGTTTTGTTAATTTGCAACACTGTAGGCGCACATTGAATAAACCAGGTGCCTGTCGAGTATAAAGCTTGTAATTTGCAAAATATGATGACGTAATTATATAGGCATATATATAGGCTCTCCAGACATCCCTATACCTATATGTTTTTCAATCATTCCCTGTATATTCTATTTCCCTGATATCGCCTACGCTTTAGTTTCCTACAAAGAGTTTCCATGCCTCTCTTTCATTCCTCATTTGTGTCACATGACCAGCTCAACGAAATCTAGGAGACTTGACCGTATAAAACTATGTCGTTTAAACTAAGTAACTCACTGGATCTATCTGGAACTCTCCATGCACCCCTATCCTGAGCTAATGTATTCCTCTTATCCCATTATAATCTACTTCGCCCAAATCATATTTAATGTTATTTTCCCAGTTCATTCTTGATCTATCAACTGGCTGTTTTTCTCTGGTTTTCCTACAATAATCTTCCATACACCTCTTTCATTGAGACTTGACTGCATAAAATCATGTAGTTTAAACTAACTCATTGACACTATGGAACCCGTAGGTTCATGGCCACTAGGCCATAAGCTCTTCATACATCCCTATCTTGGGCTAATGTTTTCCAATCATCCCCTGTATAATCTATTTCCCACAAATCGTGTTAAATATTATTCTCTCGCCTCATTCTTGGTCTACCGAATGGCCGTATTCACTCTGGTTTCCTATAAGAAGCTTCAATGCCTCCTTTTCATACCGCATTCGTACCACTTGTCCTGCGCATCGCAGTCGACGAGACTTAACTGACCTTATTATATCCGGATTCCTACAATATAGATCATGTAGTTCACCATTATGTAGTCTTCTGCATTCGCCCGTCTGTTCATCTCTCTTTTGTCCTAAAATTTTCCTAAGAACTTTATGTTGGAACACTACAGATTTTCAATATATTATTATTATTATTATTACTATTATAATTATTATTATTATTATTATTATTATTATTATTATTATTATTATTATTATTATTATTATTATTATTATTATTATTATTATTATTATTATTATTATTATTATTATTATTATTATTATTATTATTATTATTATTATTATTATTATTATTATTATTATTTAAATAAGCATAACTGATGGAAGAAGAATCGTTGGTATGTTGAACTCAGTACTTTGGAATAGAAATGTAATATACAGAACGAAGAAAACTGCATTTCTAGTTCTGTTACAAAGCATTTTATTAAGGTACGTACACATATGCGCGCCGCGAACACGAACGGCGCGCGCGCCGCACCATGTTCGTCAGATTTGGACGGGGTTTTAAGGTGCGCGCGAACGGCGCGCGCGCCTCTCACCACGATCCACTCATTGTCGGTTTTTTCCACAAACACTTTGATGGTTCGCTGTTTAGATTTGGACGGGTACCTGAGAGGTTCGTTGCTTTCGGTGCGCACCTATTATTTGAGTATGGAGTGGTCAGAGGAAAACGTGTTAAAACTTGTTGACATTTATAGAAGCAAGCAATTATTGTGGGATCCACAACATAAGGATCATTTTAAAAAATCATTAAAAGGAGATGCCTGGAGAGAAATTGGAGATAAAATGGATATATCTCCGGATACAAGATGATTACACTACTTTCTTCCCACCGGCGAGAGAAAAGTAAAATAAAATGCAGCCAAGGTACAGGAAAAGGTAAGTTGTAATATATAATATTTTTTAAATGCTTCATTATTATAATTCGTAAATACAATTGGACGACGTTATGCATCAACCGACTAAGCGCCATTAAAAAGCTTTTTTTATATAATCTATTGCAGTGGCTCATGAAGTATAATCTTTAAATATAGCTTTATTATTAAATAAAAATGTAAATACCATCAGTCCTATTAGAGATTTTGTGGTTTGCAACAAACAGCTATGATATAAGTTCTTCATAAATACTAATCCAAATTTTGTATCATGCAGTTTAGCGCCAAATATTCCCGCTGTTATATTGTTGATACATAACTTAGTATTATTGGTTTGGCGCTACAATAAATAGTGAAGATCGTCAGGTCAGTGTGCATGTTGATGTCTATCGATATTTAATAAAAAAAATGATTTCACAATATTGTTACAGCATGCTTGTTTTGTTTTTTCAATATTATGTGTTTTTTTTTTCGTGTGTACTGTAATTGTATGAATAAATTAGAATTATTTAGAAAAGATTATTTATTTAAGACGTTCATTTCATAATATTATGTATGAAGTATCACAAAACAATACAATATATAAACACATTTATTACTAATTATTTATTTATTTCTTCAAAGACTCCAAAGAGCAAGATTGATCATGTTAAGGGGCAATATACAAAAAATAATGACCATAAAACAAGAAAACAAATCCAGGCATAAGTTTAAGTAATACAGACTACTATAGATGCACAATATATATATATATATATATATATATATATATATATATATATACATATAAATACAATATTTAAACAGGATAATATTAATAATAATAAAATTAACAAAATTAACTAAGAAAGCAATGAGAAAATGTTTTTTAATACAATTATAAAAATGTTTAACATTCGCGAAATGTTGATATTCAATAGGTAAGTTATTGTAATGGTTAATTAATGCATAACGAATCCCTTTATACCTGTTTTTTTAGAAACTAGTATCTTTGTGCAATAAAGTACAACCTCTAGTATAATAATCATGTACATCTTTATTAAAAATTAAGGCCATGTTATGGTGAGATAGATTCTTAATAATTTTAAACATATATATACAAATCATATATTTTTAAATTCTCCTTTAATGCTATAATATTTGAAAAAAGTATAAATAAAGTTATAAGATGTAATAAGTAATAAGCGTGACCAGACGTCCCGATTTTGGCGGGACAGTCCCGATTTTTAACGCGATAGAGACATGGTTGGTTACACCTGCTCTGCAAAATGTCTACTGAAGGTTTGTGGGTTTCCTATGGATCGCAGGAGGTTCGTTGAAATTAATCATTTCGACGAACATAACACGCGCCGTTCGTGTTCGCGGCGCGCATATGTGTACGTACCTTAAGGTGCCGATGTCTGATATTGGGATGTAGGGCAGATGCATGCAAAACATGGACTCTTACTTTATGAGAGGAAAAAACATTACGAGTATTTGATAATAAAGTTCTCAGGATTTTTTTTTCTCCCCCCAAAGAGAGATGAACAAAGGGGTGAATAGAGAAGACTACATAACAGTGAACTACATGATCTTTGTAGGAAACCACATATAATGAGAACAGTTATGTCTTGTAGACTGCGGTGGGCAGGGCATGTGGTACGAACGGGGAGTGAAAGAGGGACATGGAATTTCTTGTAGGAAAACAGAGTTTCGCTCAGGGCCTGGGCCAAGAATGAGGTGGAAGAATAATATGATACGAGGGAGGTGAATTATATAGGTAATAATTGAAAAGCATTAAGTCTAGATAGGAATATATGGACAGATTATGTCCTCGTTGTCTGAACCTCCAGGTTCGATAGTGCAATGTGTTACATTATAAATACATTTAGGTCATGATTAGGGCTAGGATATTCATGTAATAAAATGTAAGACCGCAATGCAGATAGTATATACTATTCAACTGTTTGTGTGTGAAACCAAAACAAAAGACAGTCAGAAGTCTAACTTCTCATTATACTATTCAACTGTTTGTGTGTGAAACCAAAACAAAAGACAGTCGGAAGTCTAACTTGTCATTATACTATTCAACTGTTTGTGTGTGAAACCAAAACAAAAGACAGTCAGAAGTCTAACTTGTCATTATACTATTCAACCGTTTGTGTGTGAAACCGAAACAAAAGACAGTCAGAAGTCTAACTTGTCATTATACTATTCAACTGTTTGTGTGTGAAACCAAAACAAAAGACAGTCAGAAGTCTAACTTGTCATTATACTATTCAACTGTTTGTGTGTGAAACCAAAACAAAAGACAGTCAGAAGTCTAACTTGTCATTATACTATTCAACTGTTTGTGTGTGAAACCAAAACAAAAGACAGTCAGAAGTCTAACTTCTCATTATACTGTTCAACTGTTTGTGTGTGAAACCAAAACAAAAGACAGTCAGAAGTCTAACTTGTCATTATACTATTCAACTGTTTGTGTGTGAAACCAAAACAAAAGACAGTCAGAAGTCCAACTTGTCATTATACTATTCAACTGTTTGTGTGTGAAACCAAAACAAAAGACAGTCAGAAGTCTAACTTGTCATTATACTATTCAACTGTTTGTGTGTGAAACCAAAACAAAAGACAGTCAGAAGTCTAACTTGTCATTATACTATTCAACTGTTTGTGTGTGAAACCAAAACAAAAGACAGTCAGAAGTCTAACTTGTCATTATACTATTCAACTGTTTGTGTGTGAAACCAAAACAAAAGACAGTCAGAAGTCTAACTTGTCATTATACTATTCAACTGTTTGTGTGTGAAACCAAAACAAAAGACAGTCAGAAGTCTAACTTGTCATTATACTTTTCAACTGTTTGTGTGTGAAACCAAAACAAAAGACAGTCAGAAGTCTAACTTGTCATTATACTATTCAACTGTTTGTGTGTGAAACCAAAACAAAAGACAGTCAGAAGTCTAACTTGTCATTATACTATTCAACTGTTTGTGTGTGAAACCAAAACAAAAGACAGTCAGAAGTCTAACTTCTCATTATACTATTCAACTGTTTGTGTGTGAAACCAAAACAAAAGACAGTCAGAAGTCT